>JAUZST010009386.1:0-13010 GCA_034779995.1 Parotocinclus haroldoi
ACCGCTAGTGTCTGAAACAGTAACCAATCCTAATAAAGTAGGCGTGGTTTACCGAAATACGGGCAGGCAAAGAAGGGAGTATGGTACGGGTGTGAAGACGCGCAGTCTCCATCTACCGCGTGATTTTGTACCTACAATGAGGCTATAGTCTTATGCAAAAGTTTTTGCACCCCAGCCAATCTACGTTTAGTTGAGTTGTTTGAAACAAACATAAATGTAGCACATTCCTGTAATCTTGAATGCACAACATCCACGGTGCTGCAGCGGTTAGTGGAGTCTTCTCACACCTATAGCGTTATCAGGTCAATCCCAACCTTAGTCTCCACAAGTCCTCTCCGTGTCCACGTGGGTTTTCTCTGGGTACCACGGTCTCCTCCCACATTACAAAGACGTGTGTGTTAGGTTAACATATCAGCATAAAAAAACAGTATGGTCTCATAACATGCTGGTCTCTCTGTTTTAGATGTCCTATGTCAGTTGCAGAGATTGTTCTTTCCATTTAAAAACATTCCTCAACCTTTTTCCATAAGACTCCACATTGGATCAATTATCTGCTAAAACTATACAAGCAGGACTATTTATCAGATAGATTCATTCATTCATTCTCTTATCTGCTTTATCCTGGACAGGGTCGCAGGGTGCAAGGCAGGAACAACCTTAGACAGGGCACAAATCCATTGTAATAAATTAACCCAAAGCATGTATTTGGACTGTGGGAGTAAGGCAGAGTTCCCAGAGTAAAACCACACAGACACAGCGAGAACATGCAGACTCCACACAAAAAAGATCCAGACCGCCCCATCTGGGATCAAACCCAGGACTTTTTTGCTGTAAAGCAACAGTGCTACCCACCGAAACACCCCAGAACTGTTCAATCAGAACGGTAAAACAAGGTTCTCATGAGTTGCTGTCATATATATATATATATATATATATATACACTGCTCACAAAAATCAGGGAATATTTCATTATTTTCAATATTTCAAAATTGTGGCTACATGGTGTAATTTGTCTGTTTTCACCACTGTGATAATTTGTCATTTGTGTACTTTGGCATTGTAGATTTAACAATAATAATAATTAATAATAATATATATTAACCGTCTTACTTGTCAATCAGTATTTGGTATGTAGCTAAATAGTCTTTAAACAACTTTTATATTTATATTTACAAATACTAAAGCACACACACTAATAATACTGTGCTACGGATGCTGTGGTGCTTCAAATAAAAAAACTACAAAAAAAATATACAATAAGCACGTACATCACTGGTTATGTCAAGTCAAGTCAAATTTATTTATATATCGCTTTTTACAATGGTGCATTGTGTTACAATATTGGTTTATCTTAAAAGGGGCACCACTGTCTCTCAGCAAGAAGGTCTGGGGTGCAATCCCAGGGTGTAGTGGTCTGGGACTTCTGCATGAGTTTATTCCATGTGTTTTCTCCACAGTCATAAGACATCTTAGGTTAGTTTAATTGGCATCTCAAAAGTGGCCCTTAGTGTGTGACTGTGTGTGTGTGTGCCCTATGATTGATTGGCGTCCCATCTAGGGTTGCTCTTGCCCTTGCGCCCAAAGTTGCCGGGTGGGCACCGGCTGGTCCCGTGTGGATTAAGCGGAAGATAATGAATGAATGAATGAATTATCTTAAAATGTCAATCCCAAATTGAGGAAGCCTAAGGTAAGAGTGGAAAGATAAAACTCCATAAATATAGAAGGAAGAAACCTTTTGAGGACCCAGACTCAAAAAAGAGACCTATCCTCCTTTATTGGCTTAGTAATTAATTGAAATCTTTAAGTTGTAGTAATAGTATTTTTAAAAGTTTTAAAAAATTTAAATAGTAATAAATTTTTAATTAAATAACGAAACAGATTGAAGATAATGAGTCCTCAGCAGTAAGTTATTGGAGGCACATCGTCTCCTGATAACTAAATGACTACTGAAGTCTGATGTGGTCCTAGCATGGTGGGACTAGGTTGATAAAGACCAGTAGAGTGATGCTGTGGTGGAGGAACATATATGATATATGATAAGTCAAGATAAAAGATCATGTATCTTTATTGTTATTGTAGGAGTAAGGACAAAATAAGGAAGACACTGTTACTTTATTCGCAACTTATGTTTAACATCAGCTTAATTTGGTTAGGAGATAATTTGTCTGCCCAGTTTGATCATCATTATACCAACTAAACCTGGCAGAGACAACAGCTGGTCAATATGCTAGAGCAGCTGGGAAACCAGCTACACCAGTCTAACATTAATGCACTATCTGACTTCCCAGTATCGAGTATTCCCAGTGTAACTCAATCATTAAGTATAAAGAGGAACAATGGGCTAAAATACAGACCTACTAACCATGTGACCTATGAAAGTGCGTTTATATCCCTGCACAAAGTTTTGTCAGTTGAATAGAGACCTGGGTGTAGGTTGTCCGGTATTCATGTTTAAAGGCTCTAACTGATGGTGGTAAATATCCATATAACAGACAATGGCATGGTTTTGGGAAGGGATGTGCTTCTTGCCTACTTTTTTAGTTATTTGGTCTTCGTGCACCTTTATTATCAACTATGCAATCGCTGTCTTTCGCAAAGACATCGATGTGATCTTTCCGTACATAAGGTAAGTTATTAATAACGCAATACGATTTCCCTTTCTGCAGCAAATTACTCACTCGTAGCACACGTGAAACATATAGATTAAGTAATAGATTAAGTACGTGTGATGTTATTGCGCATTTGATTGATTTCCAGTTCGATGCGTCTGTTTGATTGATTCCTGAGTTGAGTTTAGTTTCGTTTTCTCCTAAAAATGAAAACGGACTTCAGTCAAGTCAGCTACACAAAATCCTCTCTGAAATAACCATAGCACTTAAATACTCTTCGAGACACATTCCAAATCCAGGAAAATTTTACTTTGAATTTTTTTAAAAAGTAGAACCATAAAGTGCTCATATTATCATTAAAATCCACAGTAGAACAGTGAAATAATTTATGGTCAGTTCATAGTAGACCAAGTTGACTATTATTACTGAATTGTATGAAATTGGACAGTGGACCCATGAAGTGGCCAAATAACCATTAAACATCCATAGTAGAACTGTGAACTTTGTGGTCAAGTTCACATTATAACTGTCAAGCAATTGAAATGCAGGTCAGAAATATTCACACAATCTTCAGAAACTGTATAATTACCAGTTAATACCAACAAAATTACAGATTTAGTGATACACATAACTGCACACATACATTCGGCATTTCGTAGCGGTCATATCATAACCATCACTGGAATGTGACCACCAGTCAACTATAAAGCAGCTAGTCTTTGTATGGTTGTCCCACGAACTGATATCAATGACCAAATCATAGCTGTGTTGTACCAACACTGATCCAATCCTCAAAGTAAAGCATATAGCCATGTTTAACACATCCAATAGTTTATGGTCCTACATCCTGTACCAAGTGTTAATTTTATTGTACAGGCTGGTTGTTTATGATATTCTCTTTGTTCTCACTGATACCTTGGTTGTATTTTATCATTTACAATGAACTTTTGTCCTCATTAAATCTGCTTATGGAAATTTCATATGAATGACTAATATATTAGTATTAGTATTATATTTATAATACTAATATTATATATTAATATTAGTAACTAGGGAACACAGGTTATTGAATCAAACTTACTTGAAGAAAAAGTTGGAAAGAAGCAATGTCAGGAAATGAAATCACAATTTAAACATTGTGCCTTCTGGATGCCACCCTGAATGGTGAATTAAAGGAATCTGTGTCAGTGGAGAGGATTGATCTACATATCATTTAGATGGTTTATCTTTCTTCAGGGCAGAAACAAAGGCATGATAATGGCAAGTCTGTGAATGTTGTGCTGGTATATCAGGTGCATCGTCTTTGCTGGAGTACACACACATACAGTACAAACTTTTGCAAATATTTTCTTGGTCAACTAACATGTGTTAACATATTTCTACGAATTCTAATTACATACAACTGAATAGTTTGAAATCATACATGTTAATACATTATATTGCCAGACGAGTTTGAACACCCCGATATTACATCACCACCCAAAAAATATCTGGTCATTGATGACCCTACGGTAACTATTTATAGCTGAGGTAAAGATGGCTAATAAATTGCAACAAGTTGACTATCTACTAAGTAATGTAGGTATAAGTAAAACATTTGTAGTGACTCCTAAGTGGACTGTGGTAGCCTAGCAATAGCCTTAAGGTACTGGACTATGGACCAGGAGGTCCAGGCTTCAAATTGTCCTCTGCCAAGCTGCCACTGTTGGGTCGTTGAGTAAGACCCTTAACCCACAACTGCTTAGATTGTAAGATTGTATTAGTTGCAAATGGTTCTGGGAAAGAGCGCCTGCTAAAAGTTTTAAATGTAAATTGGCAGCAGTGTGTCTACATATTATGTGTGTGGAAATTAAGAATAAAAAAATTTACATTTATTTTCTAAAGTTTATAAAGTGTGTATTATTTCTTAGTGATACAGGAGCACGTCCTCCAGAGAGCTGCATTTTTGGCTTCATGGCTACAGTCTCAGCTTTCGCAGGTAAGAGTTTATTAAACATCAACCAATCTACACCCAACCACCCAACACTGAGCTATAAATGTCTGCTTTATAAAGACTGTTCTAAATATGATGTATGATTCATCAGAAGAGATTTACATATTTATGTGGTTATATATTAACTGAGTCTTGCAGATTTGTCATATAATGACAGTAATCTACATTTGGTATCAGTAAGTATCACTGGTAACAGAGTTATAATACAGTGCTGCTTGAATGCTTGCAAACGTTTTTGAAAACAAATTGAACTATGACCTTAAACATCATCAATTTTCATCACTAGTTCTGAAAGTAGACAAAAATATTACATATGGTCCAGTCTTTTGTTCAGTGATAACTGCAACTGCATACAGTTTTTCCAGTAAGTGCTGATCAGTCCTGTACATCAGCTTGGAGGCGCCCAGTCCTCCAGTGTATAGCTGCAGCTTTTGAATGCCAGTGATCGTCCTCACATGAACTTTAGCAACATTTCTGTTTAATTAAGGTCTTTTGAAATTTAGTACTATTTAACTTTCTTTAGGTAGAATAACTTGCATGGTTTGCTGCATGACCTTAAACATGCATGGATATTCTGTTTCGGAATACACATTCTGACATGTGCTTTGAGAATTTGTTGGTAAAATTCATAATTTATTATTCCATCAATGATGTTTAGCTGTCCTTTACCAGATGGAGCAAAACGGGCCCAAGCCATAGTCGTACGGTGACAGATAGATATGTAACACTGGATCATTTCCTTGGTTATATTCCTCAGAAATTGCAATTTATGTTATTTTTGGCCCATTTGTCAATCTCAGTTTAATTGAGTTATCTTTATATATTTAGATACTATTTGACATTTGTCATATACATGATGTTTTTGGTCATTTATTTGCATTAATGTATCCTCAAGCCCAGCTGTATGAAGTAAACAATTCTGGATTTTCCTTAAAACAGTAACAGTACAGAACACCCGGTACAAATGGGACTTTCCACAATTTCAAAAACTTAATTAAAATGCCATAGATTTATGAATCACCAACTCTTATGGGGATATTGGCTGCCGTGCTGAAAGCTCTGATCGTAAGCCTTTGTGATACCTTTGAGATTAATTGTAATGTCGGCACTGGTCCACTTAATGCTCAGACTACAGTAATTTCCTGACCTCACAGTCATGTTCTGATAACAATGTCGGATAACCATCTCAAAGAGTGACAGGAAGAACAGACCTCACATGCCCATGGGATTGGATGTAAAGTTCTGATGTTCATAGGGTTAGTGTATATATATGAATATAATGCAAAATTGGTTTATACACCCTTACTTACATAGATTTGTTTATGTACTGTGGGCATGTCACATGGTGCAAAATGCTTACTTCTGTTTTTGTGTAAAAAGAGATTGTTTCTTTACCAGATTAAAATGGAATGGGCATGTACAGACAAACCACAAACAAAATGTAAAGAAATGAAACTGAAATGATTGTAATGCACACACTGAATTCCCATTCAGGAAATGTTTTGCAACATTGGGATTACCCTGCACACATGACTATTGGGTGAAATACCATGTTGGCTGTTTTTCTCATCAAGCATTTGCATTGTTTCCCCAAGGTCTGACCACCATGTTTGCCAAATATAAGTTTCTCCAGAGGCTGAATGAGAAAACAGGTGGAGTGCCCCCTGCTCTGAACAAGGCTTCTTTCTCATTTGCCATAGTATCTTGTGTGGGAATGTGCATTGTAGCTACATTTCAGGTTGGTTTAAATACACATTTGTGTTCAAGGTGTGGTTCAGCAAATGCAGTGCTGGGTTATGCTCATTGTTTCCATCGCAGTGATTTTGTGTAACCTCAGGATAATATTAGCACTGGCTATTTGAACCTAAAAGCTGTCTAAATAAATGAAGCTGTGGGACATATGCTGCAGTTATATGCATCACATGTCATCTGTTGCAATGTTGTCATATATACTGCTCACAAAAAATATTCATTATAATTTCATTTTAAAATACCCCCTAATTTTTGTGAGCAGTGTATATTCTATGGTTATTTCAACATTTACACTCGTCTATACTACTTCAGCCATTACGAACACTTCTAATAATGTGAATGGTCTCTTCTTTGCATGCATTCCACCACATGTTGGAAACAGTCCTATAAGATTCCCATCCGTGTTTAAGCCTCGTGCAATTCTTGCTGTATTTCTTGCTGCGAATCTTCCATTCTTTCACATCCCAAAGATGTTCTTTTGTATTCAGTCAGTGTGACATTTCACATTTTATATTTTATAAAGATTTACCTATAAATAAATTGTTCACATATATTTTTTTACCTCTGTGCTACTTTAGGAGACAGAAGTGACGATCATTCATGACATTGGAGCCTTTGTTTTCTTTATCTCTGGGGTGGTTTACATCATCCTTCAGACTGTAATCTCATACATCACATTTCCATTAGGATCATCAAGGAGCATGTGTTATATTCGTACCATCTTTGCCTTGGTTGCCCTTCTGGGAACAATTCCAAGTATCCTTTATATATGCATTGCATCATAATGTTTACACCAATTTCAACAGTAAATAGATTATAATTTTACCTTTTTTTACTACTAATTTACATCTAATTTACTTTGTGCCTGTGCATTTTCTTTAACTAATTTCAAAGCTATTATCTGTGCATCTATTGTAAAAACGACCAAATTGCACTGGAACACGGAAGACAAGGTTCTGTATGCTGTTACTGTATCACATTTTGTAATGTACAAAGTCACACTTGTGTAAATATTACTCTGATCTTATTCTAGTGTTACCACCTGTAATTATACATAACACAATACTAGTCCCCCAGACACTCAGTCCATACATAAACTTAGTATGCAAGTATCATATCCATATTAATATCCTATGTGAATTATTGACTCTGTGAATCTGCATCAATTGCTAATGTTGTGTTTATTCCACGTATAGGACTATACACTACATTCTGTGAGCGCTGTCTGCGAATGGATAGTCGCCTTCACCTTTGTCTTCTTCTTCTTCACATACATACAAGAATTCAAGGTTAGTTAACAGAGATCAAAATCGGCCTACACAATACTCTGACAGAACTTGGTGATATGAATAAAATGTTGAGAGCTACTCTAACAAAACATGGAAGTAATAATTATTATTTATACCCCTTGTTTTAATCTAAACAGTGCCCACATAAAGGTGTTTAACATGCAAAATGCATACACATTCAATAAATTAGTCAGAAATGCAGAAGTAGTTCAATAGGCCCTATATATACACACACACACATGTATATATTCTGAAATGTATCAACATATTGCCAAGTTCTACAATTTGATGCACATTTACTATAACAACTAAAACATTAAAATAAGGGAAATGATTTGGGCGTCTGCTCTGACTAGAATTTTACTCAATGCTATGAATATTTAAACACTGAATAAGCATTTACACATAGTATTGACATCACTGAGTCTCCTTCTGTTCTGTCCTCTATAGCAATTCACCATGAAAGTGCGTATTGATCTACAGGAGTTCACATGACTGCACCCTTACAGCTAGTGTGTAATTAGTCCAGTGCTACTTTTAAACAATTATCTATTTTCTGTGTTTTTTAAAATAAATTGTATCACAGTGGGAAGGCCAACGATTTAACACATTGCACTTTAGGCCTGTTAATAACAATAAAATCATTTAACCACACTCATGACTTTTGAATTGTGAAATGAAAGCACATGATGTCATTTCTTGCTAATACCTTGTGATTAGACAAGGTGGGGGGGGGGGGGGGGTCCCATCATTTAGCAAAACAGAGCATGAACCATAATTGTTCCTAATGTGGTTGGCTTACTTCTGTTTTTATAACATGGTGGCAAACGTACAATCCCAAATCAGAAAGAAGTTACAACATGTATGCGTGCAACACATTCCAAAAAAGTTGGAAATTTAGGGCTAGAAATTAGGTGAAAACTACAAAACGATGTAACATCCATGTCTTTTATACATACTGCACACATTGCAAAGGCATGTCTCTGAAAGAAGAGGGCACAGGAACTGGACTGACCTGCCTCCAGTATAGAGTTTATGAAAATTTTTAAACAAATATGGGACAGATGAGAAGAATGGGACAAAATAACACCTGAAACACTTCTTCACATCTTATCCTCCTCCCTTCAAAAAGTGTGGTAAAAAGGAATGGAAACATTACACAGTGGTAAATACTTCAGCGTTCCAACTTGTTTCGAAACTGGTTACAAATGCAGGAATGGCATATCTTAACAACTGAAATTAAATTGACCAGACAGAACATTTTTGCGTTTGTTCTGTCTGCAATTAGGTCAAAGTAAAATTGCAATAAACGCTGCATTTCTCATTTGCATTTTCTATTTTGTTTCAGCTTTTTCTCTTTTGGGGGTTGTATTAGAAATAACAATTAACAAAAATGTTTTAATTACTTCAGCCTATTACACTAAATAAAGCTTAAATGAACTACATCCTCATACCATTCATACATCCAATTTGTAATGCTTTTATACTTAAAAACAACAGTTACATACGCATTATATGAATATACACAATAAGTAAAATTTCCACATTAGTGAGCCTTTTTAGGTAATTAGTCCAGTTCCTTTCTGAAAGGGCAGTACCTCCACATTCTTCCACACTCTTCCTTTTCAGAAATATAATACTCTCTGAACCAAACTTACACTACTGTGTAAAAAGAGAGGTGCAGGTCAGCCTTGGCTTCATCTAAGGCACATCTGAGTCACATATATGCTCCATGTGACTGTCCATAGCATGGAGACATACTACAAGTACAATTAACCTGTAATTGAGTCATAGTGAAGTGAGAGCACATCAGTTCAGTATAAAGTTTGTGCTTAGCAGCTGGGCTGGAACAATTAGTCGCTGAATGATGATTCACTGCCTGAACTCTCGTTATCTTGTTCTTCCATCCCTTTGCCAGAGTCAGGTATAGGAGCATTGGGTGAACTGTAAAAGATATAATGAATCAGATCACTCAATAAAAGCTATACCTCTGAACATTTAGCTGGCATTTCAGTCACACAGCGATTAATTTGGCTAAACATCATGTTGGATGTTTAGCCTGGCTGATGGACCATGACAGTTTTATTTCTGGTTCGCTTACAAAATTAATTGACATGTTTTGATACGTGGAAGTGGCGTGGAAGTTTAGAGCAACTCCTTTACTTCCACTGTCGTCTATAGGTATAGATATTATTTTGTATTATGACTGACTGCATGTTAGCTGTTGGATATGGGGCCAATAAGATCCTAAATCGGCATCAGGTGCCACTTTGCCATGATTCACTCATCGGATAACAGGCGGACTGGACCGATCCACTTACAGATTCAGATTTAAGTCCGCATATTGGAGTGGACAATGAACCCACCATAATGTAAAATAACACAATTCATTAAACCAATCTAGATTTCTTTTTACATGATACCATGAACCTGTAGCCACTTCAGTCTGTAAGTACAATAACAAATAGAACAAATAACATTAGATGCTGGTTTGATTCAAATTGTGTTTGTTTAAAGTTACTTTAGTCTGGAAATGTAGACAAGAAAGACAGCTAATTTCTGTAGTAATCTGTGTAAAACGTGTGTGCTGAGAGGTGGAAGTACAGTTGCATCGTATATTACAACTAAACCTAAAAGAGAATCAGTAGTTCAAGCTACCTAACAGACAAATACCACCAGGCAACAGTTTCTCACTGATGCTTTCAAGAAGCATGGTAAACATAAAGCAGACAAAAGCTAAAGGGATTACAGAGAAGTTGCTCAGTGAGTGGGTATACACGCTCTTCTGCAGGTATCTGATTATTCATGTGGGTATTTGATTGTCATGTGCTCTGATCTGGAAATAAGTTTAAGTAATCTGATAAAGAAAGCTGGATTTTTCAACAATAATCGGAATACTATTATAATGTATACCAGATTTGGCAGTCTGCTCATGTGCACGGACTGGCTAGCAACACACATCTATAGAGTAGGTCACTTGAAGCAAATAAACCCTTAATGCTATAAATACTCACTCTAACAGACTGGGGTCCAGTCCCTCAAGGATCATTTTGTTTTTTATCGCCATCACTGGAACGCCCTGAACAAGAAGTTGAGACATTACCTTAAGGCCATCGTACTTTTTATAGACATTTCATAGTAAACCCAACTACAGATACAGTAGTATACGTAGGTACACATAACTAAACAGTACATTCAAACAGTTCTGCACAGCGAGAAAAGACAGTTACATACCACTTGCACCATTTTGAGATATCTGGCATATCGTGGGTCCTTGGCTACAGTCATCACATTGTCTGCCACTGCCTCTGCCACTGTTTTAGGTTCTTGAGAGACTTCTTGTGATTGTCCAGGAACCTGTAAACAGTATATGAATCTTTAACCTTAGTGATATGTGGGGATGTTGCAATTAAAGCCATGTAATTTTTTTTATCATCAAAAAGAAAACTTGTAGTCCAAATTCCAATTAGTCAATCTACGTATCATAAAATGACCTAACAACACTCAGTCCCTCTAAATACCAGGTTAATACATTCAGGGCAGTCAGGAGTTAACTGGCAGGACAGGGCACAAAGCAAGAGCCAATCAGGGCATGTGCCAGGTCATCGCAGTGCTCACTTATACCTTTAAACTCCAAATGACCTAACAGTCCTTAGAATGTCAGAGGGAGAACTTACAAATTCCACTCAGGCAATGGCTAGATCAGGATTTGAAGTAATGTCTCTGGAGGCAACAACAGTGCGAACTATACCACCTAGCATATTTTCCTAAATATGGGGGTTTTATTGGGAAGTGTTTAGAGGTGTACCTGGGGAGGAATAGATGAAGCTGTTGAGCCTGCAGCAGTACCAGTAGGAAGTGCTTGCTCATGAGTTTCTGGAGAAGGTCTCTGATCTACTCTGTCCACTGTAACTTCTTCAAGGCCAGGGATTGAGGACAGCTGCAAAGTGTTTGGGAGAAAAGATAATTATTCATATGACTGTCTGTAGACTTAAGCACTATACTTATGGATTGATAATAAATACATAGCGATAATGACTAAATGACATGTGAAATTACATGCCATATCTGGCCTGAATTAAAAAAAAAATCAGTCCACTATGCATGTTGATCATTTGAATGCACAACTTTTTATCCATGTACACATTTGGATGTGGCATCCATGTATGGTTTAGACACTGATTAATTTACCTTTGCTTCCAAGATGCTGAGTGTCGTTTCAATTTGCTGGATCCGTAACGATATTGTCGAAAGTTTCTGCAACGAATAAAAGAACACATTACCATGCTTAAATATGACGTTGCTTTACATATAATTTCACATATAGTCTGCAGTTCTAAATTGCTGGCTACATTCTATACTAAAAAATAAATACAATTCCAATTCACCACATACCATTACTGACTACTAATGTTGCGACTTATTTTGACATTTAATTTGTTTCACATTTTAGAACGGAGTTGTGGCTGAGTATTACGAGATTAAGAGTTGTCATTTAGGTACTTAAAAGATTTAAAAGAACAAAGCAGTTCCAAAAAAGAAAAACATTTATTTGTGTCAACTGAGTGAAAGAACAAAACTTATGAACATACCACCCTAAAACATATGCCTAAATGATCGCACCACAATTCATGAAGACGCAAGAAAAAAGAGGAGCGTTGAATTATACAGATTTTACTCCAGTAACCTGATTAAGCATTTATGGAGGCACTTGGAGACAGAGAAAGGCCAAACATATAGTGAACTCTTCTGCTGAACTCGAATAGTGCATCTCATGCTGGGATGAAATGGAACAGCGATAAATCAAAAGGGGAAATATATCAAATACTATATTTTAAAATGTATTCTTTATTTTAGGGTGCAAAATAACTGTATTTCAACTGTATTTCAATATGCCACATTGCCCTGATTGCTTGGATGTTGGTGGTCTACTTCCAATTTTAAAACGATAAACAACTGTGACATTTTTTCCCCAAAATATAAACTTATTCTAATATGGGACATGACTACCTGAAAGGTATGTAAAGAGACTTCCGTGCCCTAATTTTTTTCTCTACTACGACAGATTCAGTGTGTTCAACTGGTTGTTAATGCAACTATTAATCAGTCAGTCACATGACATGACAACTCTGCATTTAGTAATGTAGACATGGTCAAGATGATCTGCTTCAGAAGGGAGAGGAACAGGGATTTAAATTATTTTTAATGTGGCACCACTGCTAGACTTTTCTCTGCTTTTGCCTAAGTGGTGGAATGAACTTTCCCTCAATGTTCGAACAACTGAGTCTCTGGCTATCTTCAAACGCCATGTGAAGACCCATTTATTCCGCACTTACCTCACCTAGCCACAACCCCCCCCCCCTCTCA
>JAUZST010009387.1:0-13010 GCA_034779995.1 Parotocinclus haroldoi
ATGGTTATGAAGGGTGGTAAATTTATTAAAAGCAGCTTGGTATGAGCTGTTCCACACTGAAAAGAATGTTAACAAGTTCAATTTCCATTCAATCAGCCTCACAGTGCTCTCTGGAAACGTTCCATTGGCAGAAGGAGGGAGGGAGGGAGGGAGAGAGGGTGGGGGCGGCCGGGTGAAATCATCTATATGGTAATTATAAGGATGATTCTGTCAGTAACTTTGGCTAGCGTGAAAAGGTCAGCTCTATTAAAGACAGTTTATCAGCGCGGCGCATATTCACTTCGTTATTCGCGGCCGTCTTAAAACCAACACAACTCTGCTCTCCTATTGCTCAGCGTTTACCTGGCGTCCCTCCGTCTTCTTAAACCGACTTTGTTTCATTTCGCCTTAAACAAGTCTCCCGAACGGCGTCCGGGATTGCGAAGAAACCTCAGTTGTCCACCACGGCAAAAACGCGGCGGGTATTTAAAACTTGTTCTACATGATTTCATTTCGTTTTGAGCGCTGCCTGAGAAAACCAAATTACAGAATCAATCACACAGAAGGTCAGGTTGAGACTTCATTACAGGTATTACATGCCTGCATCGATATCTCTCATTCGCGACTGAGCCGGGACGTCACAATGGCCGTCGGATAGAAAAGAAAAGATAGTGGGGGGGAGAGAGAGAGACTGCCAGATTGTGCAGGGAGGAGAGAGAAAAAAAAATCCACTTTAAGAAATTGATGTACAACCGATGTCAGGAGTAATCAGGTTGGAAGGGAGATAACAGAGAGAGAGAGAGAGAGAGAGAGAGAGAGAGAGAGAGAGAGAGAGAGAGAGAGAGAGAGGAGTAGGTGAATGAGAGTGAGAGAAAGAGAGGGAGAGAGTGAGAAGTAAGGGAATTGGGAGTGAGACAGACAGACAGTGAGAGAGAGGAATAGGGGAATGAGAGAGAGAGAGAGAGAGAAAATACTGTACATGGTTTCTTTCTGCACCACTAGTCACATTTTCCATTTTATTCACCAACCTAGCTGACAGGGCACTGTGACTTTGTGAAGAATCACAATACGCAAATATCCTACTACACCCTGCCAAAACAGGAATGCAATAATCCTGTTGCCAAGCAACCATTCATTAATGTAAAGTGCGTGTTTGCATACAGTTGATTTATGGTATATATGTAAAACGCGCAAGATGCAAATCGGGAATTCGATCTCTCAGCGGCGTCCCGCTCTCGCACAAGACGCGCATGAAAACGTCGCTTCACCACAACGCAAAACGCGTGTAGGACGTTCCAAAAAAAAAAAAAAAAAATGCTCTCATCGTTACACCCCTGATACTGACACTTTGAACGGCAGGAACGAGACGAGATTCTGATAACTTATCAAGGACTGTGATCCAGCCTAAATAATCGCGACTACGACATGGCGTCTATGGTCAGCTCTGAGAACTGGGCGCTCGGTTTTGGGAACGGTCAAAGGTCCCGACATGAAAAGGAAACGGCCCGGGAAGCGCACGGCGCTGAAATCGGCAGCTCCCGAGGAGTCCCTACAAAGCTAGATCCTGAATTAGAGTGATCTTTCTCTGTCCACAGGGGTCAAAAGAGTCACCTGGTCAGCCGATATCTAGGGTTCGGCCGGCGTTCGCTCCTCAGTCAGTAAACCAAAGCGGCTTCCGTTTTGGAAAGCGACGGCATCCAAATGTGAAACGAGAGCAGAATCGAAACTAGAGCTCGGGGACACGTGGGGGAGCTTGTTAGGGATCGGCGATTAAATAAATAATGACTTCACGTTCGGGGGCCCGTGCCAGCTGCCTGAGGAACTGAGAGGCTCATTTTGCTGAGCTGGGCTTGGAAGTGAGGAACCCGCTGAGTTAGCGCAAGTAGGCGAGCAGCCGCGTTAGTGCAGCACAAGAGCGACTTGTATGTCGTGTTAAAGCACTTGAACGCTTATTAGTAGTGTTTGCTGAAGGGAGCCGGTTTGGCACCGATCCGTCGACGTGGAACTGTACATCCCGTTGTCAGTGGGGCCCAGAATGGATCAAATTCCAATCAAAACAGCCGTGAATCGTGACAGGAAGGAACACGGGGTGAGAGAGACAGATGCATAGCAGTGGGTTTGTAAACGGGGAACACACTTAACCAGTCCCAGCGCTTAGGAAAAGGTCGTTATCTCATCCGCAAGCCAGGTAATTGTTTTAAGGAACTGCTAATAAAAAGAAATGAAAAGGACTTGGGCGGCACCGCTGCCTCACATCAAAAAAGTCCCGGGTTCGATCCCAGGGCGGAGCGGCCTGGCTCCTTTCTGTGTGGAGTCTGCATGTCCTCCCCGTCTCTGTGGGTTTACTCCGGGTACTCCGGTTTCCTCCCACAGTCCAAAGACGTGCGCTATTATTATTATTATTATTATTATTATTATTATTATTATTATTTGCTGTCTCTAAAAGTGGCCCTTATTGCGCGACTGCGCCCTGCGATTGGCTGGATTGGCGCCCCGTCTAGGGTCGTCCCTGCCCTTGCGCGCAGAACTGCCAGGTAGGCACAGCGTGTGGATTAAGCAGAAGATGAACGAATGAATGAATTCTGTGGCAACAAATCTTCTGTGGCCACTCCGGGCCAGAGGTGTTCGTTTTAAAGGCTTGAACATTTCAAAACACAATGCTTGTTATAAATCAATGGCTTCCACAAGCGTATTATTCGAAGTCAAATGGCGGCACAATAATATAGCAAATGCAAAAAAGGAGAGAGAGAGAGAGAGAGAGAGAGGAACCTCTGAGCTTGTGACCTTTCTTGCTTTCTTATATATTCATATTTCAGTGACAGAGATTTCATTTCTGTAACAGCAGCGTTTAATATAAATAGCCCCACCGTGACATTTCCCTTTCATACCCCTCAATGCATTTATATTGCAGTGGCATTTAGGACGCTCTCCTCTTTTTTTTTTTTTTTTTCTTTTTTTTTTTTCCCCCCGGAGTTAACCATCATCACGGCTCAATCATAAAACGTTATGGTCATGAAGCCACAGATCGGCTGCGTCGCACTTCTGTCCAATGTCACTTTTTTATAACGAAACTGCAAAGCAATATATTCCCCCGTATAGGTTTGACCTTTATGAGTCGTCCCTTTTATGGTGCGACGGCGACAGCGTTGGTTAAAGATACTTGAGGAATTCGTCCGAACAGGATTGAAATCGGTGTCCAACTTTAGAAAACGCTCTAAAAGTGGGCCTCCTTTGATCGCACCGCGGCTTAGCAACCGAGTTTAGATTAGGAACTCGAGTGGGCCTTACTGCTTGGATTGTGGACCTCCGTTTTGGATCGCTGTCCTGCTGACACCGCAACTGAGTTTAGGATCAAGCTCCTTTCTCGACTTCTCTTTTTTTTTTTTTTTTTTTTCCTCTGCCAAACCCACCTCGAGTTCCGGCGAAAGCTCTAATTTTGACGTACGACCGTTCCTCGTTCCAGCCGAGCTTCCGGCTAAATCCAGGTGCATCTATTAGTGGTTAAATAAAAAAAAAAAAAAAAAAGCTTTCTTCCATCATGCCTCTCGACTCGTTTTGATTCCTTTTTGTATCGCTCAATCAGTGCAGCTGGTATTACCGAGCATCGGTATTGCGCAATATTAAACTGATTAGAATATCATAAATAAATATTAGTAGGAACTACGTGCAAGACCACAGATGACCGGTAGCTGGTCAATACAATGCTGGTCACGCTCACCATGGGGAGTCCATTGTTGATACCCACTCCATCCTGGTCCATCAGGTTTCTGGAGATGGTTATGGAGGGCAGGTCCAGGCTCTGAGGGGGGAACTGAGGGATGAAGGGGGATCGTTGAGGGTTGGCGTGCTCGGAAAGCCCTGGGTAGCCCCCCTCGTGGAGGCCCAGGCCGGACTCTGTCTCCGGGGGAGGGGTGATGGGCGGGATTTCAAACTCCTCATCGCCGAGGCTCGGTGTGTGAAACGTCTGCGTGAGAGAGAGAAGGAAAGAAAGGAAACGAGCACAGATTATTAGCTGGAATTGCAACATTAACACCAACTCAGTTCGAGGGTGTTCAGCGTAACCTCTCAGCGTTTTGTCCGCACTACGGGTAAATTACTGGCAGGTTATCAGAGGCCTCGGCTCTGTCTAAGCTGCGCGCCAACAAACGTACTTGTAGAGAAATCCGATTACTGACCGACTCTGGTTCCTAGGGGTTGGGCGAAGTGGCCATATTTTATCATATCAGGATAGACGGTGCGCTTTTCTGTGCTCAGCGATCAGGGGTGGGCGATTACGGCCCTAAAACACTACCACGATATTTTGGGTTGCTTTTGCGCTAACGATATATTTGGCGATATATTTCTACAACAGTTTGCTCGTACTCGGCTACGTGATTCTGCTCGAGGTGGTGAAACAGATTCGATTTGTTGTTACAGAGCTTTTGCGTAGATTACGTATCGCTGGGGTTTATCATGTGATATTTGGTACCCAAATCACCTCCGCACTGCCGAAGCCGCTCCCCTTTTTCGGGACAAACTCCGCCTCCGGACAACCCACTTTCTGCCGTATCTGTTGCTCTGCCTTCGAGTGACGTAATGGAAGGAACTCTGTCTAAATCCATTACATCATTACGTAAAGACGTCCGAATATCACGATACGGACGTTTTATACCGTCTAAATAATTATACCGGTATTATCCTGAACGATCCGATACGGCACAGCCCTTACGTCGATGATTAAAGAAAACCGAGCGACTGCATGCTTTATTAAATTGACATAATTTAGCAGACGTCCTTATCCAGAGCGACTCAATTCATACAGTCTTCTAATTAAAGCCCAAACCCTAATGGTGTGTTGGGGACCCATCTGTGGTAGCTTGGCAGAGGTGGGATCTGAACCCTGGACCGTCTGGCCCATAGTCCAGTACCTTAACCAGTAGGGCCACCACAGTGAGAGTGTAATGAGTTCTGTTTAACGGTGTAAAGCGCAGAAGATTTAGAATTAGGATCACTCAAGTTAAGCCAGCTTTACTTCTATAGCGCTTTTGTCTACTAAGATCCAACGCCAGTCCCAAACTGAGCAATCAGAGGGCGGCAGTGGCACGGAAAACCCCCATACCTTATAAGGAAGAAACCTTGCTTTTAGTCAATTAAGTCTGCATTGATAGATGGGAAAATAAACGAAGAATCTAAGTAAATGTTAGGCGATTTTTTTTTATTATTTCTATTTATTTTTCACGATCGTGAAAACGCCTTCGATTATCAGCATAGTATATTTTTACCACACCACCCCCCCTCCCCTTACTTACTGACCCCCTCGTTATCAGGGCCAGACAATCGGAATATTTCCAGGCCAGTATGTTTGGAGTTTGTAAAAATCCTTTTTTCCACCCTCGTCTTATTATTTTACGGCTCTGCCTTCTCGTGTTCTGCTCTCTCCTTTATGGTCTGTACTTTGTTCATTATTTCCAAAGGTCATAAGCATGTTTACGCTCCATGTTTGTTGTGTTTGAGACAGATTTGGGTCAGAGGGCATCGCTCTGCTTTGCCCTGCGTGTGGGTTTCTCCCTCTCTTTGTCGTTGTTATTGTAAAAACATGCTGCTGATGCAAGTATTATTCATGGAGAAAGGTCATGGGGCAGAGTGAAAGAATACCCAGTTTCCTTTCTCCCTCTCTCTCTTTTACACACACACACACACACACGCACACACACACGCACACACACAGACACACACAGGCTCTCTTTTCTTTCACACAGATGTTCAAGTGTGCCATTCGACCTCCTAACTTTATATTTCTCACTGCTTCTTGCTCGTATAAAGTCTGCGCTGCCCCAATAAACTCTACAGCACTGCTTTCATTCGCCAAGCAAGAGCAGTTGTGGCTCATAGTACTGTGCAAAAGTCTTAGACCACCATTTGCTTGGCTATACAATTGTTTATCCAAGCCATAATGACCAAGTAGCATTGTTTCTCAATTGCAAATTGCGTATGCAGTGCAATGAAAAGCAACACCTGGCAGCTTCATCAGGGTGCCATGTCGACCTTATTACAGTACAAAGCTCGATTCGGAATGCCTTTTGGTGTGTGTTTGTGTGTGTGTGTGTGTGTGTGTGTGTGTGTGTGTGTGTGTGTGTGCGCACGCCTCCTTTGAGAAACTATGTAGCTATGTATATTGAGCTATAGATTGGCTTTAGGTTACTGAGTTTAAAAGTTACAAAACACTAGGCAGAGGTGGAGAAACGATGATAGAGAAATAGACCGGTGTGTATGAGGGATCAGTAGCCATCCAGTAGGCTAAACAAATCCATCTTTCGGCCCATTGATCCGTTCTCCATCCATTCTCCAATGTATCTGTCTTTTGTGTCCAACCACTAACTCATTCTGCATCGTTCCATTCATCCTTTTGCCCATCCTTTCATTCATGAGCACCTACTCTGTCCATCCATCTATTTGCCCGTTCTCTCATCCGTCCCTCACACACGTTCAGTACTCACCCATCCATCCATCCATCCCTTCTTTCCTTTTCTATTTATCTACCCATTATCCATCCATCCATCCATCCCTTTTTTCCTTTTCTATTTATCTACCCATTATCCATCCATCCATCCCTTCCTTTTCTAGTTATCTACCCATT
This sequence comes from Parotocinclus haroldoi, assembly GCA_034779995.1. NCBI lineage: Eukaryota > Metazoa > Chordata > Actinopteri > Siluriformes > Loricariidae > Parotocinclus > Parotocinclus haroldoi. The sequence continues at coordinate 6,596 of JAUZST010009387.1, forward strand.
ATCCATCCATCCATCCCTTCCTTTTTTAGTTATCTACCCATTATCCATCCATCCATCCCTTCCTTTTCTAGTTATCTACCCATTATCCATCCACCCATCCCTTCCTTTTCTAGTTATCTACCCATTATCCATCCATCCATCCATCCCTTCCTTATCTAGTTATCTACCCATTATCCATCCATCCATCCATCCCTTCCTTTTCTAGTTATCTACCCATTATCCATCCATCCATCCATCCCTTCCTTTTCAAGTTATCTACCCATTATCCAGACACGCATCCATCCATGCAGTGTAGCGCAACTTGGTGCTCAAATTCAGCAAAAGCAACAACCAGCGCCTGTAAGAAGATTCACGGCGCCGCGGTTACCATGCACAGCGGCTCCCTGTATTAAAATAAACGCTAAACAACTGCTGATAACACGATAAAAAGAGCCGGGTTTGAACTCGGTAATCAGATTTCTCAGGGCATGCACGTCACTACTCGGGAGTGCAGTTGGTTGCTGCTGGGATCAAACATGGTTGCCAGGTGGTCCTTATGTTCGAAGGCCCTTCTCTTCTTTTGGGCTTGTTTCCACAGACCTGGTTGCTTATTTCTTTCCCGGGATCTGGCAACCCTGGAACGAACTGCAGCCCCTGCGAGGCAGCCACTTTTAAATCGCCTTTCAAATCATTCCAAAGGAATTGATTTATGTTCACGCCTAACAACTGTAGCACGTTGTGCAACTACGAAATATCTCACAATAATATTCGAACACTGGGAGAATCTGGCGCTCCTGAAGCATTTTGGCTGCGTTAGCATAGTAGCAAGTAGCCGGCTTGCTTTCTGCCGTTTGCAGACCAAAACAAATATCCGAACAACGGAGAGAGAGTTATTTGCTTGCCCCATTTGGGGAAAGAAAAACACCCAACAACAACAAAAAAAACCACTAAAATGTGGAATCTGGTTGGATCACTCGTCCCATTGCTTTACGCTCCTTTACGGCGGGTTCCATGCAAGCTACGGACTGGAATCTGGACTCGGACTCGCTATCAGACGAGCGCATGTATGACGAGAGCTTATAGTTTCGGATTAACGCGGAACATTCCGGTCGTGTAAGCGCGAGGTTTCTCTGATGTGTTTTTGACATCCGAAGTCGTTTGAGACAGCTCGAGCTCGTCACGCTGTAGCAAAAAGGTCTCTTCAGGTCGGCTTTCACAAAGGACGTACACACGCGCACACACACCCCCGACTTCTAGGCACTATGTCTATATCTCAGCTTTTGATTAAATAAAAACGTGACGTGCTGGGCTCTTCTGTGGATGAACTTCAGCATGCCATATATACACACAGACACACACACACAAGCAGGCTATATCGTTTTGGGATAATCGGCTAATTGAGGCATCTCTGCACTCCGAGACGAAGCAGCAGCAGCACTGGAAAGCCGATAGGCTCGGGAAGGGTTGTACATTGTGTGCAGAACAGTGTGTTATTAAGAACGGATCTCGTGTAATACATGAGAAACAGTTGCTCAGGCTCAAAGCTAGAAAGCAGCGCAGTAGCTCATCTTACAGTCTAATCACGTACTGTTACTGGAGCAAGATGGAGTCAGCAAGGTGGAGAATTTATTACAAATACAGCAGAACGACTCTGAGGTCCTAACGGCTTCTGCAGATGACTTACTGGTGGGCGTAGATCTTAGCGCACATGCATCTGGTCTGCCTTTCTATATCAGTCGTCCGTTTTTTGTTTTCTTTTTGCTTTCTTCTGGTGAAATTATGAATACTCCAATACTCCTTTCTTTTCTCTCTCTCTCTCTCCGCGAGGTGCGAGTTTTAGTCACGGACTCATCCCGAGATCAAAATCGTTCTCTGAGAATACAGTCAGGCCGCAGCTCCGCAGGGTTTATAGAGCGTCCCTGAAGAATCCGAAATCGAAACTGATGGACGGATTGATGGACGGAGAAATATACGAGCGTTGTTGGACAGAAAGACCGCGCTGGATCGCTAGAAATCGAGCGCGTCCACTTAATGATCCGATCACAAGTCTGATTTGGGCAGCTATCCGATTATTCGATCGGATTTTTCGAAAGTCTTCTCAGTCTGCGCATGCCCGCGAGCCTAAGCAGCACGGTTGCCGGGTCGGCTTACACGAGAGATTCAACCTTTTGTTGGGCGCATTTTTTCCGTATGCGGCGGTGCAGGTTCCGGCAAGCGCGGAATTGAAAGCGCCACGGAATTAAAGGCAGCGACGCGGCCGTTGAAAACTTTGGGGAGACTCGCAGCGAAAACGGTATATGCTCGACAAGGCGAATAATTCCTGATTGTCTTTTATTAAAGTTTGACGTTTACGGCTCGATCCCATTGTAGGCCCGGGGGTTTCTCGTTATCTGATCATTCTAAGGAGCAGCCTGGTGGTTGAACATCTTGGTCAGACGCGTAGGATGGAGCTAGATTATGGACAGCTTCATATGGAAGCATTTGGCCCCAAGCAAGTTGCACCCACTCGTACCGGAACGCTCTAGAGACGCTGGTGGACCCGACATGTTTTTTTGGAATGCGGGAGGAAATCGGAATACCCAGTGGGAAGACGTGGGGAGAACATGCAAAAATCCAAACAGGCAGAGCCCCGGCTGGGAGCAGAACCCAGGGATCTGTGGGGTTTGAATCTTGGTACACACAGCAGCAGTTAACGGCCAGGACTACGGTGAAGACGTGTCTAAATGACTGGACTGTGGACCTGAGCAAGGCCCTCAACCTGCAGCCGCTTGGGTTGTAAGACCCATTGTGAGTCTCTTAAACGATTAACTGTAACAGCTTTGTCCATCTCCGGAAGCATCTTGGGTGGCGCTGCAGCAATAGAGAGCGCAGCGATTATTGAAAACAATCCTCGGCTAATGAGACGAAACACTATGAAAGCTCAAAAGAGGAGCGTCTTCCGTCGGAGCTAACAAGGCTCGGCCTGTTCGTGTTTGACACACAGTGATGATGTTAGAGCGGGAAGAAGTTACTTACATCGCCTCCGGCGAGCACGGAGCCGTTTGCGTCAGCCATGTTCATGTAGTTATTGTTGTTTCCGAACTGCAAGAGAAAAAAACAAACAAACAAAAAAACCAATCATTTTATAGGTTATAGCAAGAGAACTGCAGTAGCAGGGCAGTGCTGTAGGGGGCGCTGCCGCGGCAGGACATAAAAGTCTTGGGCAAACCTCTTTGCACAGAGACGGCGGTGTGAAGGTCTGCCTCAGAACCAGGGATCCAAACTCAGGGTTTGTCTGGTCTGCTCTCACACACACTGGCTTTGTCACCTCACCATTTGTACACGTTAAATCAAAATAATATAACACACTCGCTGGATACGAAGTGGCTTCAGGAAATATTTTCCACTCAAAAAGAAAGAAAAGGATCCAACAGAGGAGTGCAAAAGCTAGAATTTACTTACATCTTCGACAGGAAAAGTTTTTTAGCGAATCGTTTTATTCGTTGGGTCCGTGTACGTGTGGGCCTGGGGGGGGGGGGGGCAAGGGGACGACTTGTCATGATTAACGACTAACACTACTTTTACATTTAATCTTCCACTAATATGGAAAATTAATTATTGTTTTTTATTATAATCACTTGCCCCTTTTTTTAACGTTATTTCAGCTCGCCTGGCGTTATTTGTTTATCCGTTTTTGGGTGGTTTTGAAGTTCGGGCTCCTTGGAGTGTCCCCTTTTGACCTGTACCATAAATAGCACTATTATACCGTTAGAAATCGTGCTTTCTCGTGCGCTTTGCACGTTTGCGTGAACGGATTCCGTCACCTATAAAAGTAACCAATAAACCCAACGAAAATGTCTGTTTTGCCGATATTTTTGGCGTATACCTCGAGGATCCATCTCCATGTACCTGGAGAGACCACATTTCCCAGGGTGCTCTGGGGCTAATCAGACCCGGATGAGTTCCGGCTGCCTGTTAAGGCTTATAAGGCTGAACGACGCTGCCGTAGTTCTCTGAAAGCGGCGGACTTGAATTTCGGTTTGTCTAATTATCTCTCTTGAAAGTCTTATTAGATGCAAACGGGGAAGCTTTCTTTCAAAGTTGACGTAAATAAAGGAAACGCTGCCCAGGTGAAAGGCAGATTTGGTGAAGCGCAGTGGGTTAAGAAGTGACGAAAGCTGGACCGATACGACCTCCTAAGCGGCGAGAAGCTCTGAAGGTAGGAAGAGAACGAAAGAACATGGGCGTCGTTTCGTTTGAAGTTGCAGAACGGTGGAAACAAAACTAGCATTTGAGGTCTGGGGAATCGGAATCCATCTTGGCCCGCGGGTTTGTTGATCCTTTTTGTTTCCTGCATTTCGAAACGGGCCTTGTTTGTAGCGGCCATTTTGAGTTCCTCGTTGCTGGCACGTGGCGTGTTGTGTTCACCTTTTGGTAAGCTTTCCCGCCCTTTTCCTGGCTCCTCCGTACAGGCGCACTCGCGCTCGTTACTGCCCCCGAGTGGTGCCTTGGTAGAGCAATGAATCGATGCAAAAATGACCCAAAGAAGCACAATTCCCACTCAAAGTGCACAGAAACGTCCATTTGAGCAGGTTATATAATATCCGCATGTATAAAGAAGCTATACAAATAGGCACACGCGCACCCACACGCCAGCGCTCCCTGGTGGCTGAAAGCAGAACTGCGATTGGCTCGTAGTCGGGACGCGTGTAACGAGTTAATGCAACTCAGATTAAAGTTGAAATCCCTCCCTGCCGGTGGCCTTTGACGGTAACGTCAGACATTTCGTCTAAAGCGACTAGGTTTTATTGCTTACGGTCGGCGCACTTGTTAAGGTATCTTTGTTTCATTCCCGTGCGGAAGCCATCACGCTGAACAGTCCTACAGGGCCATAAAGCATTATGGGGTAGCAGCTGGGGAATCCAGAACCCCACAGTGGTCCTGCCAACGCACACAAACTCAAACGCACCCAGCCTCCGAATTAGCAATCTACAACAAGCTAATGTTTTTATGCAAGTCGAACAATTATGGGGGGGGAAACGACGATCAGAAGCGAAAGAGAAGGCCGTCATTTGTTTTTCTGTCGCTTTTGTTACAGGCCTCTTTCTTCTGAGTGGTTAGTATGCGAATGTAATTACCGAAGGAACTGTAGCTAATCAACTGCGAGTGGTATCCATTAATTAGTCTATGCCCTGGAGAGAGAAAGAGAAAGAGAGAGAGAGAGGGAGAGAGACGGAGAATGAGCTTAAATGTTAATGTCAAATGCAACAGCAATCTGCAGGAACACACAATCGTGCCTCAGAGCATCTGCTAGAGCAGGTGGCTTCATCTGTACTCTAGAACGAGGACAAAACTGGCCCTTTATACCGCGGGGGGGGGGAACCTACAAGAATCTCATCAGCCTAACATCTGTCCGACGCAGAATGAGTCAAATGAATGGGCTGCTTCATGAGCTGCATCGCGTACAGCAAGGGAACAAAAGTATGTGGACGTCTGAACATCTCGTCCATATCCAGTTGGCCTCCAGTCTCGCGGGGAGAACAATAAAAGCGCGCACAGTTTCCTGTGACGTCACAAATCCGATCGGCTCGACTAGGATTTCCACTTTGCAACCAGCCATTAATCTGACGGAAGCATCGGACGTAAACGTCAAACTGCAAGGTATTAATTAACGAAGTACTTCAGGTCCTCAGGCATATGCGTTTCCCCGAAAGCATTCAGCAAACAGCATTTCATTCCAACGTTGCCAGATCCCACAAAGGAAATAAGCAACCGGGTCTATGAAAATAAGCCCAAAAGAAGTCCTGGTCGATATCAGAGTATGGGAATACCTGGGTCCATACTACGAGAAATGGCCTTTCTTTTTCACCCTCCACCTCGCTCCCAGATTGTCCGTCCAGGCAGGGGAATTAAGTTTCTGTGCGAGGATTTCGATTTGCATACCTGTTTTATACCGTATATAAACTATATGTTGGACTACGTCACCCCTGTTCAGTGAGCTCGCGTGACTTTTGGTGAAAGTTACAATTCACAAGTAGAAAGTATTTATTAAAGCTGCTTCGCGTAAGCACTAGTACCCGCCGGTCAACGTTTGTCAACGTTTATTACTCTCTGTTTCGAGGCCATTTGGCGTTTTCTGTCTCCTTCTCCACCTGCAGCACTCGGTTATCAGTGGAGCGCCGCTCGCACTTCTCTTCCAACTCCGAAAAAAGTCCAGAGATGTCTGATAGAGGCCTGTCTCTCTGTCCCTCCCAAAGGAGAGGAGGGAGACTGAAGGGCAGAGGATGCTTAAAGAAAATGGAGAACGAGGGAAAGCGATCGCGCAGTGCATTGCAGAGATGGATAGTGGGGGGGTGGGGGTGGGGGGGGGGGAGTGCATGGCTCATTTCAGCATTAATGAAAGTACATCTGCAGTATAAACACAGGAGAGAGAGAGAGAGAGAGACGGAGAGAAGAT
>JAUZST010009388.1:0-13010 GCA_034779995.1 Parotocinclus haroldoi
TATATATATATATATATATATATATATATATATACACACACACACACACACACACACACACACACACACACACACACCCACTCTCTCTTAATACACGCCCCCTCTCTCTAATGTACAGACAGAATTCTAGGCGTGCCGAGTACAGGCGGGGATTCGTACCTCTACAAAACTATTTGTGATTAGATGTTGGTACTTCAGTTTCACCTTCGAGTCGGTGATCAGCCTCCTGCGAGGATCAAACAACCAGTGAAACAAAAAGGTCTTCACAAACCGAGTTTATACTCCGTAAGCGCTACAGTGCATAACTTACATTACAGTGTTATCATCCACCAGAATATCACAGCTGTGAGCTGGGCACGAGATGGTCTGAAACAAAAGGGTAAGAGATCAGACGTGGACCCGCGGACTTGTCTTAAATGAAGACGGTCCCAGCACCTGTAGGGAATCATACCTGTCCCATGCCCTCTTCTATAATTTTGGTGGTCAGGTAATCCCCCCAGCACTGCATGCAGAACTTGTGCCCGCACTCCAACCCTGTGAAATACTGCCAGAGACAAAGACGTCGTCCTCTCAGCCAAACTTTCATTTATTTACTCTGAATATTAACCTTTGTTTAACCACAACACAATTTATGCAAACCAGGGTAGGTCCTGACCGAGGTGGGGTAGTTCAGGTAGCAGATCTGGCAGTGCATGTCCTGATTGGACGATCGTGTGCTCATGGGTCTCGTCCTGGCTTTTTTACTGGGGTTAATAACATGGCACTCTGAGAACAACTTATCCAGATTCCCATCAAAGTACCTACGAAGCAAAACGGGAACGATCAAACCACTACCCAGCAGCCACTCCTGGGTCATTATTACAGGAATTATTACAGATTACAGTAATTAAAGTTGAAGGGGATCTAAAGAGGGTCACATAGACCAGGGGTGCCCCAACACACACACACAAATCAGACCACAAAAAACTGTAGGCTTGAAAACCAAACATCAGGCAACCTAAGCACAGTACAGTAACTACAGTTCATGTTATTATGGCAGCCGTTACACAAACCTGAATTTAGAAAATAACATATGATATACTGATACGGATCTTTTGCCAGAACCTTAGCTACGACGTTCCCTCACCTCTCCATAAGCTTCTCTTTGTCCCAGTTGAAGTGGCTGAGCAATATTCGGGTTATAGTTGCCGGATTCTAAAATAAAAACATGCCAGTCAGAAAGAGAGACTGTCTTATTACACAAAACGCTACAGTAACCACAGGGGGAAATTAAACATCCCAAATTAAGTGAAAGAGTCAGCAGGAAGGTACCTTATGGGGTGATATTGCTTATGTTTTACACCCTAGTTGATTACTAGTATCTATAAATGAGTCCATCCCTAAGTCTGAAAAGTTCAAATCAGGCTGACTAATCAGAGCTTGGTTGCCGGGCAGAACAGCTCATATGTAAGACCTTATAGGACGAGCAACAGGCTGATCCTAAAAACATGATTTTAAAAAATGTGCTGTGTTTTAAAGCTGAAAGGCTGGAGAATGATGATGGTGATAAAGCTCCCAGTGACTGGGTGGAACTGTTTTATTGTTTATCTATATATATATATATAAATTATAGATGCCCGAGTTTAAAGAGCAAACCTGCATGTCAATTTCCCTCCACTTTCATTTTAAGTGCTTAATCATGAGATCCCAGTTTTATGCAAGTCATACCACCTTGTATCTTACACAGGGCATCAGGGCCTACTGAACCCCAACCCAAAATCCAATAAAAACAGTCTGTTGAACAGCACGGAGCAGAATCAGTAACTAAAAGGTGTTTTGTACGAACAGGAACGTGGTAGGAGTTTTTCCATAAGGACGTACAGCGGCAGGGAACAGAGGTGATCCTGGACTTATAGGACACCCCGAGGTGTGTATTACACACACAACATGGTGTAAGGATTCTGTAAATGGACCTTTAGCTGAGATTTAATCCCTTCCATGCTCTGTGACCTGATTTCTGTTCAGCAAGAGGGAAAATCTTTGGAATGCCTTCTTTCATCAGTTCCAGACTGAACTCACATTCAGATGATTCAAAGCTCACTTAAAAAATACTTTTATTAATTATTGATTAAAGTTTAATTACAGAGGGTTTCCTCTGACAGCAATTAAAACATAATCAATAGAAACGAGACCAATGACAAATATGTTAAAAAGTAATCTGGAAGCAAACCCTGTTATGTTATGTTAGGTTATGGAGCACATATTAGACGTCTGTGCTCTGTCCTGTCTAATTAAATGACCTAAACACGTAAAAAATGTTTATTAAGCACACAATGCTGCTCCTGAACAGGCACAGGATAGCAAACACGCTAATTAGCCCGCAAGCGAAGGCTTTTTGAGGCCCAACTTATCACCATTAAGCTTCCAAAATCAGACTGAAAAGATAAATGGTGCAGTTAAGGAGTGATCTCGTATGATCAGAGCAAAAAGGCGAGAATCAAAAAGTCCAAAACGCCTGAAAAAAGAGCGATGGAAACGAAGTTCTTAAAGAGTCGATTCCCTGACCCCGGGCTCTGTGAATCAAAAGTCGGTTCACAAAGATGAAAAAACGAATCCGTTTTAAGTGACTCAATATAAAATAAAATAAGACAATATCTGGAATTTGTGAGCGCAAAATATGACACAAACAATTCAGTCTGACTTAACCCGTCAGGTTACAGCTAATCATTTAAAAGTTTAAGGAGTCAACCAGGTCCCTGATAAGGTTCGAACCGTTAATAAATAGAGTGTTAAATATATTCGGTACGCAATAAATTCCATTATTATCTGTTTCACTGGATTGGTCCATAAAGGTTTGTTTTTAGACACAAATAATATCTTTATTTTCAGAAAAGCTACTGGACTTGTCACTGCACCGGAAAGCTCTCTTGTGGTCGCCTTTACCATATCGCGTTCACCCAGGACATCCCAAATGAAAATCAATGTAAAATCAATCGGCCTACTTTAATTCAATCAGACCAAATGTTTAAATATCTATGTTAATGAATCCGTGTTATTTAAAACAGAAAAATGGCTAGACTCGATCATTACAAGTAAGGAATCGACTCCTCTGAACAATTCCTATAAAAGATTCCAACGATTCCCGACATGTGGAATCAAAACAAGGAATCGACTCCTGAACACCGCTAGCCGGTTGCTAATCGCTATCTGATCATAATCAGTGTTAAAAAGTGTCGGACCGGTGCGTGTTCGCTACCTGAATGACTTCATTAACCTCCCGTATACACTCCACCATGTGCTGGAGAATCTGTTCGGCTGTTAACACTTCGTAACGGTAGTCCTCATCATCCCGGCCGGCCCCGAGGCCCCCACTGCTGCCTCCACTGCTCCCGGTCTCCCCACATCCGTCCCGGTCTCCTCCGGCTTCCACCGGCTCTACCAGCTCCACTTCTCCGAGGTCCAGTGCGTCATCCTCGGCTTCCTCCTCAGCGCTGTCCTCACTGCACTCTTCCTCCTCGTCCTCGTCGAATTCATAATTATAACCCTCGTCCGAGTCCATTCCTTTGTAGTTTCCTGTCTTTACGGGGAAATTCGTTCATACAGTAGAACACTCCTAGCAAAAAATATTTTATTTACAATCAAAACAATCTCCACTGATGCTACCTAGCTGCTACAAGCTAAGCTAACTGTAAAGCCTCCTCACTTCTGCTAGACCTTGTTGAGTTACGGTTGCGTCCCAAACGCCTTCATTCTCCCTACACTGGTACCCTACGTAACCCTGAGTGTGATCGGTCTCTGAGCCCTGAGTACACCCCTAACTACTCAATACGGAGTAGTTCGTGACGTTCTCTTTGCACCCGTTTTCAGGAGCATCCCGCCTTTTAGTCGCCGATTGGCTAACGGCTCTTTGTACTGCTCTAGGATTGGTTGATAAATCATCACGGGCAAATACACCCATAAGAGAGACGGTAGCCCGCTGTACTGAATACAGGTGCATTGTTGCTAAGCCGACAAAGTGATGCGTCGTAGCTAATTTGCAAAATTAATTCAAATAAGTCTAAGCAAACGAGGGAAATAAAATGTGTATAAATGGGATTGAACGTATAAAACATTGTAGTTTGTTGTATAATTGTATGAATAGTGTTCTGATGTTAATTGAAGTTTAACAGTAAACAGACCTTGACATGGGACAGAATTACACCTTTTATAGTTCAATGAGTGCATTGTTTTAACGCTTATGCTCAAGGCTGAAAAAGTATGTGAATCCTTGCGCTTAACATTAGTTTCGTAACACTTCATAAAGGAAGCAAATTCTGGAGATTTCTGCAGGTCTTTGCCAAACTTACGATCCTTTTATAACCACTCAGCATTATATCATGTGCTCTTGGTGTGGTCTTTACCAAATTCTTGCCCTTTGTAGACCTATTGTGGTTGGTCTTAATAAACAGACGTTTAGAAATCTCTACAAATCTAGCGTCCTCCAAATGTGTTTGGATCTTTATTTTTTACATGCCTCAAATCGTCAACACGAAGGGATCGCGAGCATTTTTAGCCAAAAATAATACATTAGAGAGCAGGAGAAGGTCTGAAATGCATTTATTCATTACAGGCAAGGAAGAGTGTGTGTGTCTGTGTGTGTGCAGCTTATATATACATTCGCATTCAAGAAAAATCCAGTAATAGAAAGAAACATGTTTGTTTTGAAGACCGATGGCTACATGACTGATTTTGTTAAACCAGTGTTAAATCCATTTCGAATATGTTTATAATATAGAATCGATAACAGATCTATATTTCAGATGAACTCATCACTATGGTACAGGATAACAGCCATGTTTCTTTACAACGTCCCACTGGATATTGTACTTTTCTTTTTCATCTTTTGAAAATTAAAATGACCAAAAAACGAAACGTTTTTGCATAAAAGTAATCACGATAAAACCAGAGTGAATCACAACCACTTAAGTCCAGCAGTGGATCAGATGGAGTCAGTAAACGTGTTCATTCGTTTAAAAACAGTTTTGAGGCGAAAATGAGGATCCTCGCTGTCGACAGGGCACCCCTGGTGGTCACTGCTGGCCAGCGCAGCTTCTCAAGACCACTACCTGTTTTTAATTTATGTAGTTATTTAATTATTTAATCCTGATGGGGGTCAAGCAAGGGGTTTAGAGGCCAAGACTTCAAGCCCTGCTCCCTCATAAAAAAGCCAGAATCACAGAGGGTCTGGGTTTGAATCCCAGCCTGAGCTTGATATGTGAAGGTCGAGTTTTCCATTTACCGAATCATGTACCTCTGTCAGCACCCAGTTCCACTGCTGCACTTTTCCCGCACAATCACACAAACGCCTGCTAGAACTAAAAAAAAAAAAAAAAAAAACTTTGTTCAGAGGAAACAACGGAAAAGGCAAGTCAAACGTTCAGTTACTTAAATATGTATAAAGATACACCACCAATTATTGTAATATAACCATAGAAACAGCAGTAGAAATAATAAAAATGGAAACGAGACCCTTAAACCGGTTTGCTACTTCGTTTCTTGCGTGTATATCGAATGGCGTCTCTGACTCTTTTTGTTATTTTTTTGTTTTTTTGCTTTTTCGTGAACAGCGTGCATGCTTTATGTCGTCCAGCTCGCGACGACAGACTTACGAGTAAACAAGAAAAATACTATATGTATATATATATAGCATATATATTAATAATAAATCTATTTCAGATCATTTTCAACACATTTGGCAGGGTTCGATTTGGCAAAGAAAATAAAAACAAACAAACAAAAAACCTTAAATATAAACGAGCATTCGTTATTTACTCATGCACACTGTAACAGAATGGTATAATGGGAAAAAAAAACGGCTCCGACGCTCTGGAGGGCGCTGTGCCAAATATTATACATGCTCAACAATAACGCACGTCACACAATCGTAAATCCAAAACGTATAAATCATAATCTGTTTAGCATTTTTTTATAATAATCTCTGTTCCTGAGGACCTGAGGAAATCAACGCAAACCTCGCCGCAACTCGTTTGGAGGTTTCCTTTTTACCGTCCATTCCCTGCTGAAATCTGCTAGCTGTGCACGTTATTGTTCGGTGGCGTGAATGTAAACATAAATATGAACAGGACAATTCTAAGAAGCATCTCCCCCTGCATCGGCAGCGCCCTCAAAGGCGAGAGATCCGGCGCCGCCCTTTGCATTCCGGTGTAAAGGTCCGGGGACGGAATAGAAAAAAAAGTTTTTCCCGGACGAGGCTCTCGGCGCAGGCGTCGAAACTTGTACGCATGCATGTTTGTTTTTTTTTGGGGGGGGGAGCTAAACAGGCTGACGTTTATTTGAACAGGTTGCACTAGCAGGATTGCTCTTAAGCGCCGGTCACACCAGAAAATGCATCGAAAAGGCTGCGGTCGGGAGTGGGGATGTTAGGTCGATTTGTAAAGTTAAAGGGAATTCGTCAGGATTAAACGCCATTCCGCCAGATTGCTTTCGTCGACACACCTGGTGTGGCTGCGCCTTAAAGCCTGGCTGGACGTTGATTTAACCGTCGCGCCAGTTGCCATGTCAAATCCTGGCCCATTTCTACAGCAACAAAACAACATCAGCTAGCCATCTGGCGAGAAATCTGATATGTCGTATTTACACTGAGGCGAGGATATCCCAAATGAACCGATATCTAAAGGGTAAAAGACTGGCCGGAGTCCCGAATTTAGGCCACACCCTAAAATCCATCCTAGCTAAAGCCTTTGAGCAGGCAAGATGCACAGGCAGAACGTGCAACAGACTGGCACCGGGATCTCAGCTACACCATGGTAGATAATGCGTTCTCCTCGGCGTACGGCGAAGCAGCAGAAGTCCGTATTGTGGAGTGATTGACCGGTGAGAGGTCGTTCATCTCTCCGGACGACAGAGATAAAGGGAACGACGGCGACAGGGAGATGCCGGATGAAGGCTCGGCAGATCCGGCAAAGGTCCGAGGAGGCTTGGGGACCAGGTTAGGCTCCAGTGTGGCTCTGGCCAATAGCTGCCTCTCGCCATCCAGATCCTCCAGGCGCTGCTCCTCTGTCCGAATTGAGGAGCCTCGTCCGGATTCAGATTCGCCATCAGACTCGCCGTTTTCTGGAGGAAGGGAATCGCTTCCGTCCAGCTTGAAGAGCGAGTCCAGATACTGAGCGAACTCGAGAACCGCCTGGCTGGGATTCCCATTGGACAGAGGCGAAACTTTGGTCCCTGTTGGATTCTCCGTCTTCTTATTCGCCTTCTCTATGAGACCCGTCCATGGCGGCTCCTGGCTGTTATGCCCGCTCGACCTCGCAAAGGTTTCCGAACTCGGCCGTGGGATCGCCCTCTGCTGGCCCGGATGACCTTCTGCAATCTGCTTGACGGGAAACTGAGGGAAGCTGGCACCATGGTTGAGCTTAGGGAGACGGGGCATTTCGACGGGAGGTACAGTGAGTTCGTCTGGATGCGCGGTAGGTTCTGGCGGGGTGGCGCAGCAGGGACCGGTTTGCCCCATCAGCTCTCGCTCCGGCGAGGCCTGGATCAGCTCGGTCCGCGAGCTCAGGGAAGGATTCTCCTCGGGAATGGGGGCGTCCAGAGGGAAAGGAAGCGTCCCCAGGCATGGCGAGCCTCTCAGAGCGGCGGACGAGCGCCTCGAGTCCATGCTGTAGATGGAGTCAACGTCTGACAGGCTCTCCATCATGGCCAGCGGGGCTTTGCGTTCTCGCAGCTCCAATGCCAGGCGCTCACGAGCGCCCATCAGGACCACGGGTACGGTGGGAGGAGGGCACTCCGAGAAACCATCCAGGGAGATCTCAGATCGAGCGCAGGAGCTGGGGGTGGGAGGTGAGGGGGTGCGGGGGTTTGTAAAAAGAGAGTGAGGGAGGGGGTGTAAGGGATGAGGATGAGGAGTGGATGATGGGTAAGACAGAAGGGAGGAAGAGGAGAAGCAGGTCAGTTCTTTCTACAGGGTTTCATCTAATCTGAGCTTCTCTACTGAACCAAAGAGGGCGAGGGGGAAATTGGATAGTGCCATAAGTGCTGCCTCTGCAGGGGGCGTGAGCGACAGAGGGCATATGGTTACAACTAGCTCTGCAAAGATCAAAATTATGATCCAAGAATTACAACGAACTACTCTCACTCCTGATTATTGACAGCGTTGTGCATACAGGTTATTTGAGACCGATAAATAATTACTCACGGTCATTATACTGTTACCAAAAGAACACTGTATCTAATCTAATGGTGGCTTTTAGATTAAAAGACTTTTGCACAGCACTGTACTCTGCTCTGTACATTGTATTCACCCCTCTTTACCTGGTTCAGCAGGGGTTTTTTTCTAATCCAATTAATAACTTTTATTTTTAGTGACCGTCTGATATTAAATCGTGTATTTCACATACATTCCCAGATCCTGAGATTATACAGGACCTGAACATATCCGCAAACTATATTAGACGTCCATCCAGCCAATTAGCTTCGAGTATTTTTGAGTAGATGTGCCGTTAAGGCAGTTAAGGCTGTCAGTATCGGATTTTGTTAGTATTTTATCAGTGTGCACCGTGGCAGGGGGATCAGAGCTCACCGGACGCTGCTGTTTCGTCGGTGCTGTGGGTGTGGAGTGGGCTCGCTGGAGTTAGGGGCTCCGTGGAAGATGGTCTCAGCGTTCAGATCCACCTCGGTCGGACTCACCATGATCTTGGCAGCGGACAGGAGAGCTGTCTTGCCTTTATTATAGTTCTCCAGAACCTGAGACGGGACAAGGCAGAGAAAGCAAGGTGTGTAAAAAACAACCTGAGACCAACACAACACACAGCGCAGCCCCCTGGCAGAAATCAGAACTATGTCCAAGCGCTCAACCAGATTTCTGTCCGTTCTATTTCGTGAAAGGTTCGTTTTTGGACCTGCGTCTCTCTGAACGTGGACCAACCTCACGTCCACCACGCACAACCCCATAAACCACCATGCTTAAAGATTAGTACAATGTTCTTTTCAAAACAAACCAGTGATTATAGGTATTGTAGATTAGTCATTACGTAAAATAAATAAATATTACAAATATTTGTAAGCCATTTTTCTTGGGCATTTCCACAACTTGGTCTGCAACAGCAAGGAGATGATCCCTGTCTGATCTCTCCTCCCTCAGATCCGCTTCCACAGCCATCTGTGCATTAAAGAACCAGGCCACAGAGCTGGCAGAGTTCTTTTCTTTCTAGAAGAATTGTGTTAAAGCAGAACTGAAAGAAATGTGTCAATAAATGGTGAAGATGAATCCTGAACTATCAGGGAGAAAACGGAGTGGAAATAATGAATAATTCTCAAAAAATACAGCAAAATAAATTTTCTCAAGAGCTTGAAAGTACAGAAATGGAACCGTTCGAAAACGAAAACGGCTTTTATTCAAAAGGATAAATCATCCTGGGTGCGAGTGAGCGTCAAATCTGTCCCCAGGAAGGTTTATTTCACTTACATAAACAAACAAAACATCTCACTTAAAAGGGGATTGGCCAAACTTTTTGCACAAGCCTGTATTGTGATATTTGTGCCTTTATCTTCGAGTTTTGCCGATTCGGTATTCATAGCAGGGAGCAAAGGGGCGCTTAGACTTTTGAATAGAATGATGGTGGTAGATTTATCGGCAAGCAGATACAGATCCAAAATAAAGGAGCCACACACACACACACACACACACACACACACACCCCAAAATAAAGTTTATTAACTCCACTCACACCACCCGGGAGAATTAAATGAAATGATGGGACGTTTATTTATGAGCATAAAACATTTATAAAGTGAATACAGCATGCACACACATATTAAAACACACACAACAAAGCTTAAAAAGTGCAAACAGTAATAACCCTACTAACACAAACAGGAAGCCAGGTTATACTGTGTGTTATTGTGTGATTAATTAGTATGAGTTTATAGATTATTATTTCTCTTTTTCGTTGACCTATTATTATTATTATTGTTGTTGTTATTATTCACACCTCACTGCATAAACAACACCACAGCACAACTCGGGATCGTAATCGAAAGTGTACTGATTGTCGAAATCAAAGCGTAAAAAACGATTTAAATAACCATGGCAACGTAACGACAGGGGCCGAGATGCTCAATACTGACGCACACGACTGCTTCTGTTATATATGAAAACACAAAGGAAGCTCATGACTTAATAACACTGTCAATCCCAGCCAAGATCAAACAACGAAGCGAAATAAAATCACAATATTTATTTAGTGAATGAATAAACGCTGCTTAAGTGATTCTGGTGATGATGAAGGGACGATGGTGGGGTTCAGATACTTTTGGAGGTTAGGGAGGTGTTGTGTTGAGGTTACTCTTGCTTTAGTAATAGTTGAGCTGAGCGGTGGAGTCCGGTGTTTAGTCTGGAGAGGGTGGTGTGCACAAGCTCATGGTGGATTTTGATGTATTGGTGGTGGCGTCATGTAATGGAGAGATTAGGAAGGTTAGGGCTGATGGACGGATGGTGGTGTTAGAACACGGCACACTGTGGTGTTGGAACACTGTGGAGTTTTGGTGATGGACTGGTGTTTGATTACTGGTGGTGTTTGAAGAGGTTTGTTCTGATTGATTACTGAAGGCTCCATTTAGTGGAAAGTTTGGGGGTTGAGTTTGGATTGATGGGGTACTGGTGGTGTTTGTTGTTGGATGGTGTTTGATTTATGGTGGTGTTTGCTGTTGGGTTTATGGTGGTGTTTGGGGAGTTTGTTGTTAGATTATCGTTGGTCTTGATAAATGGAGAAGTTAGTGCTGGGTTTATGGTGGTGTTTGGGGAGTTTGGTGTTGGATTACTGCTGGTGTTTGTAGAGTTTGGTGTTGGATTTATGGTGGTGTTTGGTGTTGGATTACTGCTGGTGTTTGGTGAGTTTGGTGTTGGATTACTGGTGGTGTTTAAAGAGTTTGTTGTTGAATTTATGGTGGTGTTTGGTGTTGGATTACAGGTGGTGTTTAAAGAGTTTGTAGTTGGATTTATGTTGGTATTTAGAGAGTTTGGTGTTGGATTACTGATGGTGTTTGGTGTTTGATTGCTGATGGTGTTTGGAGAGTTTGGTGTTGGATTTATGGCGGTGTTTGTGGAGTTTAGTGTTGGATTATCATTGGTCCTGATAAATGAAGAGGTTGGAGTTGGATTACTGGTGGTGTTGAGTAATGGCGATATTTCCTGCTGCTGTACAGGAATTTGCGTTTCCTTCTCATCTCCATTCTGAGAGAAATTTGAAATTAAGTTCAGCAGAGGAGCAAGAGGGGAATCTGGAGCACCAACAACATCTGAGACTGGAGAGCAAACCTTCTGATCTTCACGAGCAAAACGCTCTGAAAGAAAAAAAGGGTTTTCCAGCACCTGCAGAGACATACCATAACTCGTTACCGTCTGAACCAGGATGACGACGAGAGACAAGGACAGACGGAGACCTGCAGAGAAAGCTTGGCAAAGAGGAACCACGAGAGGAAAAGAACCCGAGAAAGTCCGAAGTGAGGAAAAGAACGACGCACCAACACAGATCAGAAAAGCCACGCCCCTTTAGAGTGACTGACAGTTTATGGCCACACCTCACCAAGGCAAGGCATCTTTTCTCCGACTCCTCCCGTGTTACCATCTCACACAGAGGCCACACCTCTTTCATTCATCCTTAGTTGCTTACACAGAGGCCACGACTCCTTTATTGACTTTGATTGAACATAAAAAAGTCTCATGCAGCCGTTTCATAAATATTGAGACACCTGGGATAACACACGCGCACACGCACACACACCTGCACACACCTACACACACCTACACACACACACACACACACACACACACACACACACACACACACACACACACACACACCAACAAGCCCAAGCCCAAGCCCCACCCCACTTGTGCCACACAGCCATGTACGTGACATACAATCTTTTGCAAAGGTTTTGGCACCCCTGGTCATTGTCATAAGGCAGAAAGTAGTGAGCGTGAGTGTGTAAGTGTGAGAGGGTGTGCAGAGGGGGTCGCCCGACACCAGAGCTGCAACAGGAGCATAAGAGCAACACACACACAAACACACACACTCACACGCACCTTGTTGAGCCCCTCCATAACTACGTGCGGCATGTGTTCGTTCAGCATGGCTGGGGAGATGATGACCTCATTGAAGGCCTTGTTGTCGCCCCACAGGGCCGAGTAGGTCGGGTCCTCCTGCCCACAGCTGCAAACAGAAAGACACAGTGTGTGTGTGTGTGTGTGTGTGTGTGTGTGAAGGGCAAAGAGAACACAGAAATAACAGATTATTCACCCTCTAAACAAACTTAATGTAACTGAAAGAGCCACAGGATACAAGACTGACAGAGCACCAGTGGGACACTTTAGAGACTTTCACTGACCTAACAGTACCTTCTTTCAAGTGTGGGAGGAAACCGCAGTCGATTCAAAGACACGGAGAGAACATGCAAAACCCCACACTCAGGAGCCACTCGGACATTTTTGGTGCAGCTTTGGCCGCAATGGACCCACCCACCCCTCCCCGCCCCCCTCCCCCCGTGCTCCTATTACCAGCTCTCAGGGGGGTGGTTATGCACCACATGGATGATGCGGCCGGGCAGGTAGAGGGGCGTGGAGGCAGAAAGGGCGATGCTGAGGTCACTCGGGTGGAGACACAGCCGGGAGGTGGAGGGGGTCAGACCCTGGGACGGGGGGTCGTCCTCCATGGGGAGTTCCGTCTTCGGGATGCACTTAGTTCCTCCTATAATGATCCTCCACTAGAATAGAGAGGTGTGTGCGTTTACATTATTGCAGTCAGTACAATGTTTGTGTATGTGCGCGCGCGTGTGCGTGTAAGATCACCTTTGGCTTGTCACTCTTCTGTAAGACCTCCAGCAGGTGGCGACGGAATCCCTCGAGCTGAGAGAGCCCGATCCTGGGAGAGTACAAAACACAAAGCACAGAAATGATCAGGACACACACACACACACACACACACACACACACACACACACACACACACACACACACACACACACACACACAC
>JAUZST010009389.1:0-13009 GCA_034779995.1 Parotocinclus haroldoi
CACACACACACACACACACACACACACACACACACACACACACACACACACACACACACACACACACACAGAGAGAGCTTAATTACTGTCTGTGCTGATGAGGGCAGGCTGTGGGAGGTTAGGAAACTCTGACTTTGTTTACTTTTTTTCCACTGAGCAATACAACAGTAAAGAGTGTGACCAATCCACACAGACACTCATCATGTCTGTGTCCCACAAAATTAATGATTAGTGCAGCGGATCATCCCCAGAGTCACGTAGCCTGCTTGGACTCGGTAATCTCCGAGGACCACACTGTGTTCTTTCAAAACCGAACAATATTACAAACGTGTAACGCTGTAGCACTGCAGAACCACATGCTGCACATATACGCTTCTTATTTAACGTGTGGATGCGAGGTCCAGAGATAGTTTTATAAATACCTGACAGCATGGAGTGATACTTCCAAACATCTAACATGGGGCAACATGCAAAAAGGGGAAACTCTTAAAAAAGAAGAACATTTTTAAAGGAACACCATTTGTTAATTTATATTCTTAAACACAGCACCCGCTAGACTGCTATCGTACCGCAGCATGCTAGCGCAAATGAAGAATTTCATTATTTGACATTATAGTTTGAAGTTTAGGCAAACTTAAAGTCCGATTATTGCCCGGTCATCTAAACCCAGAGGCTTCTTATTATCTGAATCCAAAAGTAAAATGAATTTAAGCTTGTTGAATGAATTACTGTCAAAAACAGATTTTTTTTGGTGCCATTTTTCGAACTATTAAGTGCACATAAACACACTCAGTGACTGCAGTGTAATCAAGCCATCAGCTCCTTCTCCTTAACTCACAAAATTTAGGCCGAATGAGGACATAGCAACATAATTACAACTCAACCCTTTTCTTTAACAACCTAAATAAGCCCAGAAGGTAAATGACACAGGATTCACTGCTTCTCTCCATATTAGACTTTGCTTCGCACACTAATTTTTGGGATCGTCCTAAAAGTGGAATCATTTTACTTACAGATAAAGAGATTTAAGTTTCCATAATCCAAGCAGAAGTTTCCATTTAGCTAATCTTTCCATGGAAGAGATAAAGCATTCAAATGTTATCAGTAACAAGATATCTCTGGGACTCATATTTCTCCAGACGAAGCACGCAGGACCTTTAGCCGTCATTCAATCGTTAAAACACAAGCTGGTACACTTTACCATCCGTTAAATAATAGCAATTAAAAAAGCGGCAATAAGGAAAAAAAGCTGTAGTCTTCAGTACCACATGAGGATATAAAGACCTGGTCCTGAACAGCACCTCACATCATGACCCATTTTGTTATGAGAGCAGGGTGAAATCCCAAAGTGCAGCGGCCAGGGTCCTCCCCGTGTCTGCGTGGGTTTACTCCAGATCAGTCAGGTTTCCTCCCACAGTCCAAACACCAGCATGTTAGGTTAATTGGTCTCTAAAGTGGTCCGTAGTGCGTGTGCCCTATGATGGATTGGTGACCCGTCTAGGGTTATTCCTGCCCTTACACCCAGAGTTGCCCGGGTGGTCGCCGGCTGGCCCGTGACCCCGTGTGGATTAAGTGGAAGATTTGAATAGATATGAGGGGCATGACCAATTTTGGCAGATGTCATATGGGTTACAGGTTGGGTTGGAGGTCAGGGGACTAATGTAAGCTTGGGGTATACATTCTTCATGTGTGTGATTGTGAACACGACGGAGTAACGTAATAACGCTCAGTTTAAACTAATAATGCCAAATGAACGACTGGGGAATTCCACAGTCTGATTCTTCCAGCTGTACACCTGAAGTACTTTTTCCTGTTCCTTAATTTTGGTTTTACTGAAAGCAAGGTTTGGTGACTCAAAACTCTGGTAATATGAAGACCCATCGGCAGCTCTTCCTTACACCGTGCCAGGACCTGTAACTCGCATTAAACGGCGTTCCGTTCACGAGTCTGGCTTTGGATAAGTGCAAATCGAGATCTATGTCAGATTGTTTAGTCCTCGCATAAACGTTCAAATTAAACGAGCCCTCTTCAAATAAGTATAGTGAGCATAGTATTTAGAAATGAACCTTGCAGTCCTGAGTGAGTTTGGTTTTCATTTTAAAAAATATCCTTCTCCTTGAAAATGTTTCGGGTAACCACGTTTAAATCTGTTTACAGTCTTGTTTGCATCGTAAATCCCTGATTCTGTCTGTGTTCTTCAGATTGGATCAGTATCAGATGAGAGATGACAGTTTCCAGCTGAACAGGCTTGATATGCTGTGAATGCGGACGATGTCTTGGATGAAGCAGACCTTCCCTGAGCGATCTTAAAACATGAAACCATCATGACCGTGATGTTCTGCTTCATCTCAAAGAGAGACGACTCAGTTACAGTTAGGAAGCCAGAACTGGATATCAGGTATTGGTCAGTACTCGTTTCCAAAAATGGGAAAAGATTGGATCTGAGCATTCCATGTCATTAGTCCCAATACGATGATAACACCAAACATTTAGCAAAACAGTAAGTACAGATGTTTGTTTAGAGAACAGATGGGGAGGGTCCCGACTAAATCCAATACCTCCAGTCTAAACAGTGCAAGCAGTTTCCATTTACGGTGTCACCAAAAAATACTGATAGATATGAAAAGGTCTCTTACAAGCTGGGTCATGGTAAGGGTCTGTGTGGGTCTGTGTGTCTCTGTGTGTGTGTGTGTCTGTGTCTGAGCCACTCGGATTTCTGATTCAAACCTACAGCCAGTTAATAAATCCACTTGAGGAAGTGAGAACGTGACACATGGTAAGTTACAAACGCTGCTCTGTACAAAATCAATTCGCCTTGGTGGTGCAAAATGAAGCTGGAACAGACAAAGAGAAATAAACAATCAAAACATCTGCCACACATACTACACAAACTACCTCCCTCACATATCAACAAAAACAAACGTACGCGGCACAATGACATCCACAGGTCCTGCATAATAAGGTTCACCCTTATTTTGATGATTTTCTAGGGTAACAACTGGGGCAGCCAAGCAGTTATGATGGTAGACTATTAACTAGAAGGTCCAGGGTTCAAATCCCACCTCTGCCAATCTGCCACTGGTAGGTCTTTAGAGCAAAGCACTTAAAATCCCTGGATTTTAAGACTGCATCAGCTGCAAGCTGCTCTGGACAAGGGAGTCTGCTAAATGTAAATGTAAAAATAAGACAAAAGCAGGTAGTAAAATAAATCTCTAGCTATATTTTCGCTGCATGCTGCAGGTCCTTAACCCACATCGGCTTGGATTTTAAGACTGTATTAATTGTAAGTCGCTCTGGATAAGGGCGATAAACCAAGCTTACGGGTGCTTAACATTAGAAATGGACTTAAAATGCTGCTTGTTTACTCCGCTATCCTGTGCCAGTCAGTGCAGATGCATTCAGATTGAGCAGCCAGGATCAACGCTTGGGCAAGTCTTCAATGATAGTAATCTGGCAATGACAACCAACCCCCAAGCCCCCCCCCCCAAAAAAAGGGAAAAAAAATTTGGGCCAAATTAAATTTGATTTAATTGTCTAAAAAAAACAGACTTCCTTTTATAAAAACTACACAAATCAGGAATACGTGAATTATTGAAAAATTATTGAAAAATTGAAAAATATTGAAAAAATTTTCAATAATGACACACGTCTTACTACGCGTTAAAACAAAGTTACTCAAGATAAATATTAATTCCCATACTTTAAATAGTCCAAATACACAGATATAAGAATTAACAGCCATACCGACTAAACTAAAAATCTTTGACCTTAAACTCAAGTGCAACTAAAATAACATAAAAATGGACCAAAAATAAATAGACAAATGAAGTCGTTTCAGACTGCAAATGCGATGAATTTTAATGTCATGCTCAGCTGAGTGTGCTTTAAAAATAAGCCAGCATTTCCAGTTCTTGATATTTAAGCCGAGTACTGGTTTTGCTCGTTTTGCCAGGACGAAAATTGCACAGATCTTGAGCCACTGAACTCAGAGGACAGAGGAGGACAGTTTTATCTTTTAAACATTTTCTTCCCCAAACCTAGTCGTAGCACATCTTGAAGATCTTATTTTACCCAGCAACTTAACAGAACTTAATTCATGTACGTGTCTGAACACCGTAGTAAATCCACTGCTCATATTTCATTTTGAAATATCCCCTAAATTTTGTGAGCAGTATATACAGAGCACTTATTTTATAGCAACAGTGCACCAGTAATGAGCGTCGTTAAATCTATGTGTCTGTTTAATTCACTCAGCATCAGGGAACAAGCTTAGTCGATACTAGCCAGACACACTCATCTTGGGCCAGTTTAGAACCAATTAACCTACTGCATGTCTTTGGAATGTGGGAGGAAACCAGAGCACCAGGAGTAAACCCTCGTAAACACAGGGAGAAATGCAGGAAGGTACAGTTTAAGATCGAGCTCAAACCGAAGCTCTCTGGAACTGTGAGATGAAGGCGGAAAGCGTTCTCTATCGCAAGTCCCCGCCCAGGCTCCCCTCCCTCAGACTCCGGTACAGTCGAATTCCAAACGGCTTGGCTCAGCCCAGCAGCACAGGGAGTCGGGATCAAAAGCCAGCTATGTCTGAGGGTCTGGATGATGGTCAAGGGACCACCAGTGACCCTTATTGATCCGATTGGTCACCACTGATCTACATAGTTCATCATGTAACAGATTTAAAGTCTGGATCTGATATGACCTTGGAATAACCACTTTAAGCTATAAATGTGTTTTCAAAATAACTGACACAATGGGCAGGATGTGCCCATAAACCCTACATAAAACCCTTAATAAAACCCTAAGTTAAATAACTGAATGGTTAATGGTTACTGAGCACGAGCACTTTTAAACGCAGCCCGGCCCTTCCCACTCATTTTGTCGCTGTGTCGTCGCAATGACGTGTACGGAACACTGTTAATTCTGCTTAGCTTCATGACTACAGACAGCCAGGTTAAATGTAAACATAAATTACAAATCATTTAAAGCGTAAACTATGCGTTTAAAAACACCTGACCTTACCTTACCTGAATGACAGCTTTGCATTGTGAGTGACAGGAAGCGCAGGTGAGAGGAGCTAGTTAGCAGCCAGCATAGCCGTTTAAACTGTTAATAGTTCGTTTTAACGCGTTAACCGATTAACGAACCGACTTTTAACCCAAATGTAAGGTTTATCTTGACCGTTTGAGGGGTCTGAGGACGAATATTAGCTTTACGTTTTCAAATAATATCCTGCTAAGCTAACGCCTTACCTAGCCCGGGTAGATAACCAGGCGCTTATGTGTATCCAGCAGTAACCTGGGAAGTCAGGGCTCCGAAACCTGTTTATCCACCGTACAGCCGATGTTTAGGGAAATCACAAATAACGTCTTCCATTAGTTCAGTTCCAACACATCCAGCGGGAGGAGATGGAGCTGGGCGACCCGTTTAAAGATGTTCAGCTGGTAGATGTTTGGTTTGCAGAAATCCGCCATGCTCGCTACCTGCTAAACACGCTGCTGGTCAATAGAGGTCGCTGTTTAGTAACGCTTTTTAATCAGCGAATCAAAGGTTATGAAGCCTGCAATACTTTAATTTGACTTGAATTTAATTCCAAATGAGTTAAATCTAATATATGGTTGCCAGAAGTCTGAGATCAGCAGTAAAGATGCTCCTTTGGACTTGGGTTTTATTTACCTCAATAGCTGTACGTCTGACTAATATATGAATTTACAACTTATAAACTCAAAGCAATAACATTGGTAAGGTGGAATGTTTATTGAACTGTGTTATAATGGTAAAAAAAGATATGGTTATTAACTTGGGATTGAGTTTGCTATATTTTTCATTGGTTTACGGAGTAATTCCAGTTAATTCCAGTTCATTCTAATTAACAGTGCTAACCACTGCGCTACTGTGCTGCAGTTAGAATGCAGGCTGATACTTAAACCTGAATTAAGGTGAGGAGTTTGGGAATGTACATTATAGTCACACCCTGAGCATCCTGTTTCAGGATCCTGAAACATCTGTTAATCTAAAAAGGCGCAAGCCAGCAGACTCAGATATGGGAAGGACGAGAGTAACTCTGCCGGAGACAGTTGGTTTGCCATTTTGAACCCACCCTGGTATCTTGCCTGTGGTGAGGTCATACTTCTGTTGTGCTTGTTCTTTGCACCTTTCTAGGTCGTTCTTAAACCAAATTTCTGGTTGCACTTCATGTTTTTGCTGTGCCAGAAGAAGTGGCACCCACAAGGGTAGGAGTTCTGTGCTCTTGATTGCTTTAGTTGAAGGCAGTTGGACTTTGATGGGTCTTGAAGACAGTGCGCCTTTAATTTGAAAGGTTTCTTCAGTCCTAGGTGCTGATGGGAAGTCCCAGGTGTTTAAGTGGTGTTGTCCCCATGGAGGTGGTCCTGTTGTGTAGGTTGATAACTTGTAATGTAAACTACCCCCTCTGTTCAGTGATGGACGTAGATGGACTCCTTTACTCCTCTTTCTGTGTTGTATGTCAAAATATAAACATTTGTATTCTCTGAGGAGTTTCTCTTCTGCAGATGTACAGCTGAGTCTTGTCCTGTTTAGCCGGCTTTTGCCTTGCACCTGTGATGTGTTTGTTTTTCTCCCCTTTGTCTGGACCTGAGCTTTCCTCACTGCTCTGCACAGCAAACATAATGCTGATCGTGTATTATGTGCAATGAGATGGTTTTGTGTGATACAGAGGTGTCTCCGCACTCATTCTGAAAGTTGATGCTGCCCTAGGGCTATATTAATGGCTCGTGTACAGGTTTTTTGTTTTTTTTTTTTGTTCCTCCTCGTGAAATTTGTTTCCCAAACAGTTGAAGCTGGAAATGGGAAATTTATGTAAGCGGCGGAATATGTGTCGGACCTAAAACGATTTCTTGCGCTAATGAAGGCTTGAGTAAAGGATTTCACTTCGCTGGTGTGCTCTGAGCTTATTAACATCACTGAGAAGATTGTTATTGTGGCAGATGCACTTGCCAAGACTTTTATCAGAGTGACAAATGGTGTAAGAGTTTTGGAAGTCTATTAAAATTACGAGTTGTAAATGGTGTCGTGGAAGTCTATTAAATAGCCGCGGCAGACGCAGAGCAAATATTTTCTTGCGCTGTTCTCTGTCTTAACAGCAAATGGAAGCTTTAAAGTGGTTGTATAACCAGGCCCTTCATGAGTTACCATAGCTGCCCATTTAAGGGCAATGGAAAAATGGACAGCTCAACAAATAAACCCCTTTAATACTGGCCAATAACGGCGTCACATTATGTCAGCAACAAAAGATGTGTGCGTGTGTGTGTCCATGTGTGGCCCCACTCTTAACCAGACTTGAGACTTTTCCATGACCTGCTCGCTTTGGCATGCACTTTTATCTGAAAGGATTCATGAGTTTATCTGTACGGGGGTCAGCATTTCGCCCGATGGGTCAAATCAAGGGCAGTTCCAGTTTTGAGAGAATTTGCTAAAAATGACCCAGAATGAAAAACAAACCAAGTGGCTAAAAATGGCCTCTTTTCAGAACTAACTCTACCATACATGGTGCAGGAGCCTGTTGGATGTGACTTCTGGAATGCCTTACCTACTTGGTTATGAACCTAGTGACCATAAACTGAAAACAAACCCACACCTAAAGGTGGTGGTTCAGCACTTAAGGACTAGTAATTAGAAGATTGTGAGTTTAAATCCCCGTCAAGCTGAGCAAGACCCTTAATCACTCATCACTGAATAAACGAGTCTGCTGTATGCTTAGTTTTACTGATCACCAGCTGTTTGGGGACTCAAAGTAGTTTCAGTGGTTAAGGCTATGGAACTTAATTGGAAGGCTTTGAGTTCGAATCCCATAACACAACAGAACCCAAAACTCTCAGATTCTCAGCTCTGGATAAATCTCTGGCTAAATGGTTTAAAGACATTTCACTTAATTATAATAATATATCCTTAATTATCATAGGTGAGAAAACTATATCATAATTAAATAACAAAAACTTGATACCTTTATTCACTAAACAGCTTTTCCACCGTTGTAGATTATTAACATAGCATAAATATGAATGCATAGCAAAACGAAGCCTTGACTTTATCCACCAAAGACATCCATGCAATGATTGTTTGTTGTTTAGCGCCATGTTGCCTAGCCACCAGCATCTCCATTTGTATTACGCCATTGAAGAATCTTAGCTGTTGAATATATGAGAGAGTGAGGTGGCTGCCAACGAAGAGTCAACATTTTATTTGCCTCAGTCAATCCAGCATAAGGAATACAGCTTTGCTGGCTAGATGGTGACACTAAGAAATCATCTCTCAACAGTCCAGGGTAGCACAGAATATCTGTATTAAAAATATATGATAAATAAACCATAGTCCAGAATCTTACACTGCCAAGGACAGTCCCAATACATGTTCGTAAAACCAAATCTGATCTGATTGACCTTTAACATTCATAATGTTCTGTTGCCTTGGATTTAGGAAAACCCGGTTTATAAATATGGATTGTATGGATCCCAAACAAGGAATTTATTCAACAATAAGGTTAAGGTCTGTGCTCCAAGTCTGCTGGACAGCAAGAGGACCACCCACAGAGTTCAAAAGAAACTAGAAGGGAGCATATTTTCAACACCTAGCCTCTTAGAAGCCTCCATGTCCAACATTGGTGGATATTGGATATTGGTGGGTGTCTGAAGGAAGAGGTTTACTCCAGGAAACACGTGTTTACATGAATGGCTTTAGTTAAAGGCAGAAAATATATCAAAGCAAAAGTCATTCAATGGCCTTATTCTAAAATCATGTGAAAGCACACATACACCTTTTTGAGCTCCACTGCCTAAGATTAGAAGGAACCAGTGAGGTGCATAAAATTTGAAAACGCCAGTTAAGAGGAATCTGTGATTTTTCCGAGAAAACACATTAAAGGACACTGAAGAGACGTTTTATATTCTATGTAGGTCAGTGGTAAGATTCAGTGATAATCCCAAACAAGCTGGCACTGTTGGACTCTTGAGCGATGTTCTCAATCTTGAACTGCTCAGCACTGAATACTAGCTATTTGGGGACGGATAGCTCAGTGGGTAAGACTGAACTGCTAATTTGAAGGGTTTATGTTCAAATAACAGTCAAGCTTTGCAAGACGCTCTGTCAGTTCACTTAGCACATTGAGATTTCCTTGAAATGTAAAATGAATTTCGTATAAAATGTATTATTATTATTAGTCCAGTTATTATGGCTCTGGACTACTACATGGTAGGTTGTGAGTTCAAATTCAGTGTTGAAGGATCATAATCACGATCATAACATCTCAGTCTTAAATACCAAAAGGCAAAACCTGTAGATGCAAGCAGATGCAAGATGGACGATTAAGAACTAAAGCACACTTCTGCAGTCTCAGTCTACATCCTGATGGAGACGCTTTGTTTTTGTTTACTTTTCTATTTAATTTCCACCTAGTTCCGTTTGTCTCTGTGTCTGCAGCTCTTTCCGTGTGAGTGATCATCCTTTTGTCTTCCTGTCTCTGTCATTTCCTTTCTATGCCACATCAGCGACTCCACTAATGAACTCTTGTGCACAAGCTCAAAGCCTTTAGAGCAACATTTTCTCATTATGTCATTACAGACGATTTTATCCAAAACCAAACCATTAGGACAGAGTATGGGCTGTACTAGAAATTTCTAAAAGGGAATATATATATAGGTTGGGTTTCTGAATACAAGCATGTGCAATGACCAGGAAGAGCTAGGTGCCTGTAATCTGTAATGACCAATATATGTAGGTATATACATATGTATATATGTATGTATTGTATATAAACTATTATTAGCCTCACTGTTCGTGTTAATTCCATGCTTTGCATGTTTTTCCTCTGGAATCACCCTCATTCCAAAAATGTGTTGGGTCAACTGGAGTCTTTAAAGTGTTCCAGCATGAGTGAAGGTTTGCAAACCCTAACTAAAACTGTGCTCACTAGAATGGAATATGGTGCAATAATCACTGGCGGTTTAAGCTCTTATATTCATGTGCATGTGAGCATAAGACCCCTCATGTGACTATGAATGTCAACGAAAGTGACCCAGAACATAGCTCTGCATGTTTGTGTGTGTGTGTGTGTGTGTGTGTGTGAATGAAGGAGGGAGGAAAGAGAATAATAAGAAACTCCAGAGAGAATGTTTTCTTTTGAACTTTGAACGTTCTGTCTCTGGGTTTATTTTAAAAAGCAGGATATTGATAGCACTTTAACGAGGCTGCGCTGGAAAGAATTCGGTGCATTTTCAACATTCTCGTGAACTGTGACCCTGATGTTTTTTTCTTTTTTCTTTTTTTTTTTTTTTTCCTTCTTATTTTTTTTAGAAGATGAAACCAGAGGAGGGATGCAGTGTATCGGAGGAGCAGCAGATGAATGCATGAACACATTTGGATTTATGATCTACATCATTTGTGATCAAGATGTTTGTTTCATGGGCCACTTTTTCTGCTGTGATAGATTCTAACAGTGTAGATTTCATATCTCTTTACAGTCTCTCTATCTCTCTCTATCGCTCTCACTCACACACACACGCACACGCACACACGCACACACACACAGTCTTTCATAATGACTTGGTTTTTCCACCACATTCATCAACCATAGAGTATTACCAGGGGACAGTGACTCTGTGTTTATATCACTGGCATCAGAGCAAGTTTGCAGGTGAAAGCATTAACCTGTTTAATGAAACATTTTGCACACCACACAATAATAAATGTTACTACACTATAATTAGAAAACTATAATTAGAATTTGGGCGAACTACTTTCACCTTCATATAATGAATCATGGCACTGGAGTGGTGCGGCGCCAATTCACCAACCCACCACTAGGGGTGGGTATTTTACTGTTACAGTGGTACTTCGTTGTCCTTAATTCGTTCCTAGTTGCCTAGTTGAGAACCGAAAGGATGGGTACCGGGTTGGTCCATTCCAGATCCCCTGAAAATCCTCATAGTTTAAGGAATTATATTAATTAATGGAGTTGTACCGTGCAGATGTTTGCTGATTTACTAAGGGGATATGACATATCGTTATGACAACACCAATATAAGTTAAATGTTTTATGAACCAATTAGTTAAATAAAGTCTATATTGTATCGCAGTGGATCTGACCTTTCTGTTTATACATTACCTCACTTATACATTATCCTACTGTTGCCCAAACTCATTAAGTATAGTATTTCCAAATGTTTACATAGTATTTCCAAATGTTTACATAGTATTTCCAAATGTTTACTGCACTTTCTTTTGTTTTTCCCTGAGGTGCTCCAGTCTCTTCTCTCGGAGCAAAAGATCCCCGCCATCCCACCATCACCGGATCCCACCGGAATGCGGTGTTTTATCTTAAATCTACCTTTGACTTATTTTACATTCGAATTAAGTACAATTATATAATTATCATAGTTAACATCCATGCCGCCCATGGAGGATGGGTCCCTTTTCTGAGTCTTGGTCCTCTCAAGGTTTCTTCCTCCTAAATAAGGGAGTTTTTCCTTTCCACTGTCACCATAGGCTTGCTCAGACTGGGATTGGCCTTTTTAAAAAAAAATATACTGTTGTAAAGCTGATTTTGGAGATGATGCTCCATTGTAAAAAGCACTGTATAAATTGGTTGAAGTAATCGCAGACCAGGAGAGCTTCAAGACAGTGATTCCCACAGTACGTGTGCTTGTCACTAGTTTCCCAGCTCGCTATCGCGGGGCCAGCCCCGTCCCCTGCGTCTACGGTACCGCTTGCAGCTAGCCCACCTCACCTCCACCCACTTCCTTGTTCAAGATCGCTCTCCCAGACAAATGTGATGAACCCGGATCATTGAGGGCTTCCTTCTATCGTGTGAACCATTTCAGGCACTCACCGCCCAAGTCGGATTTGGCGGATGCTCCATTGGCCGAGCCACCTCCCATTGAGGTTGATGGCGCCCCCGCCTACATGGTTCACCACTTGTTAGACTCTTGGAGGCGTGGGCCAAGGCTGCAGTACCTGGTTGACTGGGATGGGTATGGTCCTGAGGAGCGCTGCTGGGTGGACTCCGATGACATCTTGGACCCTCTTCTCAGCCGAGACTTTCACACCCTAACCGACCAGCCCCACGTGGTCATGGCTGCCCTCGCAAGGCGGCTCTGGGTCGTCGCCTCAAGAGGACTCGCTCCTCCATGCCCAGCACGGGCCTTTTGAGGGAGACCACTGTCACAGAGCCTTTGTTTAGCGGACCACACCCACAACCCCTTTTTCTCGACAGGCTGCATTTTGCTGCTGCCATTTTTGCTGCATTACACTGCCGAACCCACTGTGTTAGAAAAGGGCCAAATGATTCACAGAGCACACTACATTAAGGATAAAATACAAAAAAAAAAAAATCAAAGATATGTATGATGCTGTGATGATGGTACTGCAGTTGACTGTGGTCTCTGAACAGCGGTGTCTTTGAACATTGTGATGCTGGGCTGATTTATCATCAGGGTTGAACTAAAAGGAAAAACAGACAACAAGCTATGTGTTTAATATCACTGTTTTTTAGATTCTGTCAGTAGTCACAATACTTCTCAAACAAAACAATTTGCACTTTTATCGTCACATAACCGATGTAAGGATCTTCCGAACCCTCCATGAAAACAAATGTAGAATCTCTCGACGATAACTTTGTCTGACACTTTCCCTGGTGCTGTAAATAATAATAAACAAAAACTGTTCAAAATGGCAATAATTTTCTAAATTGCAGCAACAAAGTCACAACATACCATCACAGATACCTCCACCAATCATTGTGATTGGTGACTCTATATAAATCTGTTCATCTGTGTAGGTCCCTGAATGGACAAAAATAAATCCATCAAAATGAGCCTCTTGTACCCCACCTAGCACATCCTTAATGGTGTCATAATACTTCAAATAAAAAGATGTATTTTATTCTATACACAGCAAAAGCACTAAAAAAAGCTTAGAGTGTAACATGACTCCTTCACTAATTAAGCTTACCAGCATGTTCTCTCTCCCTTTGTATCTAACA
>JAUZST010009390.1:0-13009 GCA_034779995.1 Parotocinclus haroldoi
CTATTACAAATAAAATATGGACATTTGCTATCTCCACATCATTGCATTCAGTTTTTATTCACAATTTGTTCAGTGTCTCAACTTTTTTGGAATCCGCTTTGTACTTGATCATTTATTTATTGGTAATATCCAATATTACATATTTGTGAATGGCAAAAGTAGGTGAGTTAATTTGAAGTTGAAATTAAAGTTAGGTGTTTTCAATCAATAAGATGACAATCCGGTGCGAGTGGGCAGCCTTTTTTAGACAGATTGTGTACAAATGAAGGAAATTCAAGATCATTGTTACCCTCCCCAGGAGTGGTTGACTAACAAAGATCACTCCAAGATTAAGGCGTGTAATAGTCAGCGAGGTCACAAAGTACCCCAGGGTAACTTCTTAACAACGGAAGGTCTCTCTAACATTGGCTAATGTTAATGTTAATGAGTCCACAATCAGGAGAACACAGAACAACAATGGTGTGCATGGCAGGGTTGCAAGAAAAAAGCCACTGCTCTCCAAAAAGAACATTTCTGCTCATCTGCAGCTTGCTAAAGATCACATGGACAAGCCAGAAGGATATTGGAAGAATGTTTTGTGGATGGATGAGATCAAAATATTTTTGTTTAAATAAAAGGCGTTGTTTGGAGAAAGGAAAACACTGCATTCCTGCACAAGAGCCTTATCCCATATCCTGTACCAAAAATGATTAAAGAAGAATAAATTGAATGTTTTGGAATGGCCAAGACAGAGTCCTGATCTTCATCCCATCAAAATGTTGTGGAAGGACATGAAGTGAGCAGTTAATGTGAGGAAACCCATCAGATGAAGCTGTTCTGTACAGAGGAAGGGGGTAAAATTTCTCCAAGCCAGTGTGCAGGACTGATCAACAGTTCCCAACAGTTTCGGGGGTCACACCAGATCCTGAAAGTAAAGGTTCACATACTTTTGCCACTCACAAATATGTAGTATTGGACCTCTTTCCTCAATAAATAAATGGCCAAGTATAATCTTTTTGTCTTGTTTGTTTAACTGGGTTCTCTTTATCTACTTTTAAAACGTGTGTGAAAATCTAATAATGTTTTAGGACATATTAATGCAGAAAAATAGAATTCTAAAGGTTTCACAAACTTCTGAGCACCACTGTGTAGTTAATGCTGCCAGAGTTTCATTCTAGACGTGGCATCAGCTATTGTTATAGACTCTGTGCTCCTAACCAATAAGTAACTGCATTTTCTCTTTTCTCTCGGAGCTGATGTTCTGGTACCAGTTCCAGAACCACATACTTGGATGTTCCTCCACCTCAGCATCACTCAGCATTACCAGCACATACTGGTCTAACCAGTCTCACCATGCCCAGGTCCCACCAGGTTGCAGTAACTCCCTCCATCACTTAGTTATTAGGAGACGATGTGTCTCCAATAACTTACCGCTGAGGACTCGTTATCCTAAATCTATTTTGTTATGAATTTTTTTTTAAATCACTGAAATATCACCTAATTATTTTGAGTAGTGGACATTCATTCATTCATATTTTTATTCACTTAAGCCTGGACAGAGTCATGGGAGAGCCAGTGCTTTGCCAGTAACACCCGGTGCAAGGTAGGAACAACCCAAGACAGGGCACCAATCAATCATAGCCAATAGTACATAATCAAAAAACTTTTTTTTTTTTAGATTTCGTTCTGAATGATTGCATTTTAGTATCTCCACATAATTTATGTAGCGCATATACATACCGTAAAAATCCGGCCACCACTTTGGCTCGGTCCAAATCCAAATAATCTTGTGTTTTCCCCAGCTTACACTCAAACTTTGAACCTGCAGGCAAAAGTCATATTATAAAGCAGGATTAATTATAATAATGTTATCTTAGAGATCCTATTTATAAACCAGAAAAATCCACAAAAACAAACTCCAAAATTAGGAAGACAGTAAACAAAAACTGTAATAACAACTAAATTTAAATTTGCAGCCCTTTGAGGCATTAATGCAAATAGGGAATAGAAGATAAATTCACTTAAAGCATCCATTAGTAAAATGCAGAATGATAGCAACTATCATAAAACAGTCAAGAGACAAAATAAGTATTTATTCGTTTCTAGCAGAGAACAAAAGTTTAACCCCTTGAGCTATCTTGGCAAATCTACATATATTAATTACTGTAACAATTACTAAATAATTGTCTAATTGCAATTACTTAAGATAATCACAATGAATTGAAATTACAATTATATACGAATATAGTAACTTTCTACAGGTGACAGATTTCTGTAATAAGCATGATGTGAATTGGGTGTACTGGTCTGAGGCAACAAAGTAAATATAGAAAGCAACAAATTACAGTATATAAAAAAAACAATATATTTCAAGAATTAAAATAAAGTTTGAAATAAAATTAGAATAAAATGAATTAGTAAACCAATTATTTGAGAACGGGTTTAGGGGACAGTGCTGTTGGTTTATTTGTTAGGTCTGTAGTTTTGGCATGTTTGCTAGCAGAATGTGTTTTTGCTGATACTATCACTTTTGTCATGCATTGCATTTTTATTTTTGCATGTGTAATCATTTGTCTAACAGTTTTTGTGCACGCACATTCAGTGCATTTTAACAGTAGTCCGTATTAGTGGCTAATTAAACAAGATGTGTTTGACATTTGCAGTTTGAGTGCATTTACAACCCCAAACCAAAAAAAAGTTGAGACCCACAGAGTGTGTCTTACATTTCTTTTATTTCATCGCAGACAGTATGAACACGATATATTTTCTGGTCACTTTCATTTCATTTGTTAATATCAAATTCTGCTATTTAAGCCTGCAACACATTCCAAAAAACGTTTTACCTAGGGCAACAGAGCTAGTAATGAATTAAAAAAAGCTAAATAATTAATGTTATTTTAAATAGTATTTGATGATCACAGATGTGCCTTAGGATTTCCATTTGGAAAACAACTACATAAAGTTATTGAAATGTTTAAAAAAAAAAAAAAACAATGTATCTCAATTAAATATTGGAATGCATTTTCATAGTTCACCCTCTGCAATACATTATATCATAAAATGTTTCATGGAACAGGGAGTGATTTCAGTCCATAAAGGCCAGTGCTGCAAGTTTAAGTTGACTGTCAGTGACCTCCGAGCTCTCAAACATCGCTGCATCAAGAACTGCCATTCATCAATAAGTCATATAACCACATGAGCAAGAGATTACTTTGATAAACTTTTGTCAAGCACTACAATACTGAGTTACATTAACAAATGCCACTTAAAACTTTCCTGTACAAATAAGGCTAATGTTCACAATGTTTAGGTTCGGACGTATCTAGTGGTAAATGCTTTTCTATCGCAGCTTATCTCGAAATGTGATGCAGGTCTAAAATGCAGAGATAGATGTTAATTAACAATTGATATTAAGTTGACTAGGCAAAACCTCAAATCTCAGGTTTTTATGAGAAAACAAAAAAGGCACAAAAACAATATCTCACAAAAGTGAGTACAACCCTTACATTGTTGTAACTATTTTATTATATACTGCTCACAAATTACGGGATCATTTCATTTAATTGTTGTGAGTAGTGCATCATTTTATTGAACAACACTGAAAATATGATATTTTGATACAAAGTAAAGTGGTCAGTCTTAGTCTTTATAACATTGTGCATGTGCTGTGCCCTCAAAATATCTCACAGCCATTAAGGTCTGAACCTCTGGTTGGGGGATTGATCAGACCATGCGCCCCACACTGTATGAACTTGATCTGCATGGCTGTCCCAAAAGAAAGACTTTTCCACAGATGATGCACAAGAAAGCCCGCAAGCAGTTTACTTAAGACAAGCAGACCAAATGACCATCGCTCTCAGTATCAATGCACCAAAACCAATTCACATAATGTAACCTTTTTAACAGTTTGCCAGCTTAGCATTAAAATGCAGGTACTACATCAGTATCATGTTCAAGATATGTATCAAGACTAAATCAGAAGGAGCGAAACAATGTTTTATGTTATGAATACATATTACAAAAGCATTGTGCAGTGTAACCCAGTGTCTCACAAAATTAAAGGTGGTAGTATGGAAGAGTGCATGTCTTGCAAATGCTGTAGCCATCTAATGTGTGCAGATTAACAACCTGCTATATAGTAGGTATAAATTATATAATAAAATCTAATAATATAATTAATAGGCAAATTCGAAAAAACTGAAACAATTTGCTGCCAAAGGCCACTCTGTAGTATGCAACATTAGCTAATCAGACAAAGGATAAATGGTAAAACAGTGGTGCTAAGACTACACGCATAAGCTTGAACACACAAAGTAGACACATCTTATGTCTATATATCAAGGGATTTAACTCTTAAGAGGTCAAGCTGCTAAAAAAATAAAATACTTTCTTATTAAATACAAAATTTTACTTTGCATAAATGTGCCAACTGAAGATGTAAATACGGTAGTCCTCAGTGTTACAAAGACAAATATGTAGAATACACACACCAGAGAATGACCATTGCCAAAACCCTTTGTTGAAAGACTATTTAGATCCTCTTACTGAGGGAAGGATTAAAATAAAGACTGTGCATGCATGAATTCTACTAAGCAAGAGTAATTTTTTCAGGATTTGGTACAAATGAACTCCTAAGAAAGTAACTATACTACAGCCCTTGCCCTAATCATGGTCATTCAAAGAGTTGGCTTCTACCAAAATTTCTTAATAGCAAACATGAAAATGAATACTAGTTACAACAATATATGCCTCATCCTGTCAGGTAGGATGCACTTGTCACATAATGAGACCAACATTTCAAAATGCCCTAATGGCACAGCATACCTTGTAATCCAAAGATCGGTCTTTATGTGAACTGCAGAAGGTCACGTATGATAATCTATTCTTTAGTCTGAGTTGAGAGTTGAGTCCTTCACATATGAATGTTTTTACTCTAATAATTTTAGGGTTTAAAAGGGAGGGGTCGCAAGTCTTGTATACATGAGAGAGGGTGGTGACGAGAGGATTTAAGCTACTAGACTGACTAAATGCTCAATGAAAAAGCCTGGAGATAGAAAGGATTTACAGAAACACACAGAGATCAGCCATTGCAGTATAGTGTGTTGGTTCAAACAAAACTTTTCACGATTTTTTTTTTTCACAAGTTTGTAACTAGTGTAGCAGATATGATCATCCCACTACCTAAAGTTAAAGCATTTTTGTACTGTAGAATCTCATAAACTGCCATGGGTGTAATGGCAACGTAGCTTTAAACTGGTTTATGTGGCCTATAACTAAACATCACTCGTCTTATTCTTCTTCTTATTCTATAGCTCAACATTATTCTTTAGCAATTCTCTTTTTAGTGTTTCTGGTGTCACTTGTCTCTCTGTACAATGCACTACTTCCAAGTAAATACATTTCAGTGAATTAACCTGGAAAATGAGACAAACCTTAACTAATCCTGATACACAGATAGTTCAGACTGCTACACCCTTACGATCTTTTCTTTCTTTTCATTAGCCATAGCTTCTCATTATTCTTTAGTGATTCTCTTTTCAGTATTTCTGGTGTCACTTTTGTCTCTCTGCACAATAAACAGACGAATAGGAAGCCTGTTTGTAACATGGACTAGATCTTAACTAAGGCATGGGACTTGGTGGTTTGGGTTGAGGAAGTTAAAAACTATCAACCATTAACCCTGAAACTTTATGTAAAATGAGTACATAACAAGGAAGTTCTAACTGTCAGAGTCTTTCCATGAAACATCATATTGTGAAATATTATAACCTCAGTATAGTACAACTATATTATGTTATACTCGTATTTTAAGAATGAAGTGATATTTTGAGAATAAAATTAAAATTCTGAAACTTTTACACTGTACCCTAACTGTGAAGATGGGTGAAGCTAATGAGTGAATATAGTAAAGCCTTCTTCCTACATTCAAAAAGGTTTTTCGTTCATGTTTACAAGGCTATCCTTAGTTCCATCATCATGCCATGTGCAGACTCCAAACACACAGAAGGCAACACAAGATGTCAGAGATGTTTGTCATTCAGTCCACACACAGAAAGGGACAAGAAAAGGACAGAAACTCACTCACTCACACCACCCACTTGATCCTGGACAGGGTACCAGGTGCCTATTCGGTGACATAGGGCACATGTACTAACACAAAAACATAATAATGAGATAGATCGCTGTTATTCAACTACAACAGGGAGCTCACTTGCATTGGATTGTCATCCAACTGATTGAAAACACATAATCCTAATTCTACATTTAAATTAACTGCTGAACTCATTTCAGACTTTGTCACTCACA
This sequence comes from Parotocinclus haroldoi, assembly GCA_034779995.1. NCBI lineage: Eukaryota > Metazoa > Chordata > Actinopteri > Siluriformes > Loricariidae > Parotocinclus > Parotocinclus haroldoi. The sequence continues at coordinate 6,286 of JAUZST010009390.1, forward strand.
TGTATGTAATAAAGCCATTATTTTTTTCACTGGATTCTTTTTTTTTTTTTGCTTTTAAGACTTGGGTGAAAAGATGATGTTTTAGGTCATATTTACACAGAAATGCATACAATCAAAATCCACAAGCAGTGGTATAAAATGGGAGCAAGCTTCACTTAGATTTGGCTTATAGTAATTTGTAGAGAGATGGGGTGGAACAGAAAATTTGCATCATGGATGTCCAGCCAACAAATATGAAGAGAACCCAGGAACTAAACACGCACACCAAAGCTTTAGCATGACAATGGGACAGAAATGCAATATGAAATATAATAACAGTACTTCTTATTTGTGCAATTTCACAATTGCAAAAATGGCAATTCATATTCAAAAGAATTTTATAAAGGCAGTGCATGAAAAGTTGCACATTAATTTGAGACCATCTCTAGCTTTGATTATGGTGCTTACTCACTGATGCATTGATTTCAGACCAACATCCATAACCTTTATTATCATCATCCAAAGTGGCATTAATTTTTGGAAGATCTTGTTTTTCAGCACATACTTTACAGAGTGTTAAAGTCAAACTCCCATAACCACTCTTTCACAAGTTGAGCATGATGTATGTAGCCATTATTATCCTGGAAAACGCGTGTGCCATTAGGGAAGGAAAAATCCATGAAATAGAATAACCAATTTGTGCAGTACATTGAGGTACTCAGCTAACTTCAGGTATTGCCACACAATGTAACCACTTCCATTGTACTTCAGTGCTTCATCTTACATACATGAGCCAAAAGGCATCCTACATATAAAACATTTGTCAAAAAATCTGATAAACAAAAATAAAATGTTCGTGACCACTATATCACCAGCCTATATTGGAACTTGACAATTATTTTCCCATACATTTCACATATTCTTTTTGCCTCTGGAACCCAGACTGCAGATTTGATCACCTAACTGTGATGTGCTGAAAAATAAATTTTTGGTAAATACATCATTCATTGAAAGAGCTTTTAGAAATAACTGTTGTTTACAACAGGATTGTAATGCCCTTGTGACGAGAGATTTGAGATTGTATTCATTCTGGTTAATGAAATATGCCAAGATTCATTACACCATAGATTTAATGTAAATACAATTACTCAACTGAAAAAAGAGCTACCAAAAATAGCTCATTGCCTGTAATGTTGCACAGCTAAATTACCTCAAAATAAAATAACAATTATTTGTCTTTAAAGATTTTCTCAGCATACTCACTACTTGCTACAGATTCAATTATTCCAACACACACAAAAAAATCATGCCTGGATTGGTTTGTTGTTTTCAGTCAGTAACCATCAAAAATACCTCATATTCAGCCTTTGACAAGTAAGAAGAACCATATTAATGGATAGACATCAGTGACAGAGCACGCAAACACTGGACACTAATACCTGTGTTTGATGGACACTGAAAGGTTCATGGCACACCAGCAGCCCACATATTACTTACACATTTTGATTAGGAAATCACTTCTAAGCTATATATTCTCCAAATCCAGCTATAAACCACTGCATTCCCACATTCCTACTGCAATGTGTGAGCACAGGGTCCTCGTGATAGAAGCCGTTTTACACACAAGACCGTGTTGTTGAGCAGCTTCCTTAAGCAAAGTAGGTCATTACAAAACTATTCTGATTTGAATGTTATGTGTTAGAGTTGAAGCTATAAAGGAAACACTGAAGCAAATGACTAAACGTGCTTGGTTGTTAGTAAAACATAACTTCAGATAAAACATCTAGCCTCCTTGAAACCAACAAAAGCCTCCCTGATGTCTTTGGTCGCAAGATGTTTGATATATACTTATTGACATACAAACCAACAAACCAAAACACAGAGACTGAAATGAAGAGTTTCCTAACCAACAATGGAAGACTTGTTAATGAGACAGTAACCAATAATTGAGTCAAGAGTTAAGCTAAGTCAAGTCCAGTCAAGTTATATAGCGCTTTCTTACAATAAAACAAAGCAGCTTTACAATTTAAGATCATCATCTAATATGAGGACTAGCATGACACAAAATGTAGGCCCTTCTGCATGCGTGTGGTTTAGAACATTTAGCTCACAAATGGACATCAATTCATTGTTTACAACTAGCATGAGTCAAAGTATTCATATGTAAAACAAATGAAAAAGTATTTGTGTACATCATTTATGGGGTTTGCTTTGCTGTGCTGCTTAGGGTGTGTGGACCAATGCAAAAATTGATTCTATCAGCTAAAATGTTGGTATTACATATAGCATCAGATCGATGCTAGCATCATGGGATTGATGGCTCCTTTGTCGTCACTTTGTCTTTGTTCTGATGGAACCATTTTCCACCTTGTTACACCCTGCTTGTACTCTTAGCAATAGAGACAGAAATTAAGCAAGTTTGTAACATACATTTACATAACTATACATTCAGTCAATGTACCTTTGTTATATATTAAACCTAGAATTAGATCATTTCTTCCAATCATCCATAATTTGAAGATACTTTTAACCATAACATTTTGTAGTCACATGCTTTGCTATACAAAATGTTTGTTCATGATTTATCTGGAAAAATAAAATATTTTGTGTGTACTCCCAATAATTGCAGATCAATAGCCCAGGCACCCTTTGGTTTAAAAAAAGCATACTGTAGATCCCTGCTTAGGCTGAGTCCAAACAGCACATTAAAAAAATAAATGGTCAGAGTTACATAAAAAACAGGTGCGACTGAATCAGAAGTCTGTGCAATCACCTGAGGAAGTAAGTCGCACCAGCGCAACCGGTGGTAAAAGTGGTAGATCTCTGTTGTCCACCATGGTGGCACCTTCAGTACACACCCGTCTCTGCAAGGACCATTTCCTGTCATTTAGCAGAGGAAAATGTTTTGCCATGGTACACACTTTGTCCTGACATTGACAACATGAATCATGGCTCCAATACAAGAGATATAAATACTTATACAACTTCTTCAAGAAGGTAAATCATCACGGAATACTTCAAAAGATGTTGTGTCTGTGTATACAATCTGGACCAAGTACAAACAAAATGGGAAGTTTGTAAAAGGGAAGCATACAGGTAGACCAAGGAAAACATCAAGGCGTCAAGATAGAAAACTTAAATCAATATGCGTTGAAACCATAAATTGTCCAACAAAATAGGTAAGAAACAAGCCATGGCATGGCCTGCAAACAGTCCAGATCTCAATCCAGTTGAAGAAAATGGTCAATGACAAAGCTCCAACCTGAAAAGCTGATCTGACATGAGCAATAACAGACAGTTAAAGACAGACTGATAAAGAATAGTTTGTCATTAGTCCATGCCTCAGAGAATTCAACCTGTTATAAAAGCCATTAATTCGAGCAACAAAGTACTAATGATGCAGTGATTTTTTTTGACGACCACAATTATATTTATTTCTTTCACATTGTTTTCTTAATGCCAGATGTTTGGGATTTTGAAAAATAAAAGGTTTTTTGGGCATGCCTCTATGATTAATCTTTTTCAACAAAATTAAACAACTGAAAGATCTTCCTCCAAGAGTGGTGATTTCATGCCAGGGGTTGTACTTCTTCATGGTGAGTTATTTTTCTGTCAATTAGCGTAATATGATATAAACACAGAAATGAACACCATAATGTTGCACACATTGGAAGCAGTGAACAATTCTTGTGTGTACAGTATATAAAAATTAGTATATAGAAGTATAGAGTATATTGGACTGACCGTACAGTCGCAGCCGACTCTCGGTCACTTGATGGATTATCGATGTGATCCATGAAGTATTTAGGCAGTATAGTGGAGTAGTTTGCCATTGCTTTCTCCACTCCTCCCCAGCGTTTCCAGTTACACGGCTGGGGTGTTTGCATATACAAGTCAATTACAATTTAGAGACACCAAATAACCTAACACGCATGTTTTTGGACTGTGGGAGGAAACCGGAGTACCTGAAGTAAACCCACGCAGACACGGGAAGGACATGCAGACTCCACACAGAAAGGACCCAAGCCACTCCGCCCTGGGATTGAACCCAGGACCTTCTTGATGGAAGGCAGCGGGGCTACCGACCAAGCTACCCATAGAGTATATAAGAGTATATAAACATGCTAAAGTCAGTTCAAGGTAAATTTATTTAAATATTGCTTTTACAATAGAGCATTGCCTCAAAGCAGCTTTACAATTTTAGATTATCTTCTAATATCTAGGGTCAATCCCAAATTCAGCAAGTCCCAACTACACTTAATAAAGAAAGACCAAGACTCAAATAGGGACCAATCCTCCTTAGTTTAGCTAGTCAAATAAGTTTGTAGTAATTAATTCAAATACAAAAACTAAGCAAATATTAATAGACAAAATAGATAAAAAATAGAAAAATAATACATAAATATGTATACTGTATGCATATATTATATATGAATACAAATACTGCATGCTGGAAGTATTGAAAGAGTTATAAACAATAACTGCAATTACAGAGTGTATACCATTAACTACAGTCACCAGACATAGCGAGATCTGCATTACACAAAACATACCATCGTCTATAGCACAATGCCACACTGTAATAATCACTGAATCTAATTATAAGTTATTCTACATATTTCAAAATTAGGGAATATTTAATTTATGAGATATTTCATTTTGAAATATTACCTAAATATGGGAGCAGTATATGTTCAGATTATGTGTATCCCTCAAGTGCTTGTAGCTAAACCAGCAAAACTGTCCATTCACAAAATGCGACAAGATGTAAATATTGCCTGATGTGGGTTCCTGCTTCTGGGTAGCACGTCTGTTCAATAAATTGCAACTGACGGAAGACAGAAAGGTCAAACAATTTACTCATACTGTCTTAATACCACAATACTCAATGTTACAGGCCTTACAATATCCATAACTCATTAACAATACTCTGTAAACCAATCTATTGCCATTATCTTACATCGCAAGCTAATATGTAAGAAATCTAGCCATTACTCTAGATAAAATACTGTATTTTAGGTGGTTCCATGATTAAGAAATCAACTTCCATATAATATTAGAGCAGCACATAGGCTGAACTTTATTTAAATCCCTTCTTAAAATGCACATTTTTAGAGATTTATTCCATATTTTTTTCTTATTATATAATAGATATTATTTAGTGTGTATATAAAGTGGTTTCTTCTGTTTTACTTAATGTGTGTTAAGCACATGGTATAGAAATGGTATAGAAATAGCTACAAATGGCTAGAATATGGTCAGTTTAACGTGACTATCTGCAGTGCCCAGCCTTTCTATAACCAAATCACCCAATACATTCCTTTCATATACTCCTCATAAAAACACAGATAACGTACACCATATCACATCAACCATATTATCCTAATGGCAGAGGCCTCTTTCAGGAGGATATGGTGCCCTACCCCACTGAACTTAACTAATCAGGAATGATTTGTGGAAGTTGACAAAATCTTCAAGATGTTTACTTGGCTTCCAAATTCCCCTGATATAAATCTAATCAAGCATAGGTGTGATGCGCTGTACAAAAGAGGCCTACCTGTAGAGGTCCCACCTCACAACTCACAGGACACAAGACAAAGAAAAAATCTGCTGCTAATGTCTTGGTGCCAGATACCACAGGTGTCCGTGACAGATCAGAGGCTTGGCAAACCAAGGGGAACTACACAACAGTAGGCAGGTGGTGTATATTTATGAACACAAATGCTAAAATATTGGTTTAAGTATTACAGACAGTAGTCTTGAGACTATTTTTTTAAATACATTTATAATACAATGAATACACTGTGCAGCAAAAGAAAGGCTGAGCACTAATATTTAGTTGTACTGCCTTTACTGAACCTAGTCCTAAGTAATTGAAGCAAGTTCAAGAAAAACGTGTTCGGTGTGCATATAAACTATATAAACCATCCATATTGTGATATTCTCACTTGTTTACATAATGATGGGATGCATTTACAGAGAGTATGGCGACCATCCAGTACGTGATTAATAGGCAGAGCAACAGATATGGCAGAAATGGGTATTTTGGTAGTGTGGAGTTCAGATGTTTTGGTACAAAATATCAGCTGTACAACAAACTATAGTAATATGTAAGCTATAAGATCAAAAAGGGGAAGACATCTAATCTGTTTCACCACCTCATCCAGAAGCATGTAGAGTATAAGGATAGACAAAAATACATCACCTTGTGGCATTTTTAAGTATAAAATATATTTTATAGCAATTATTTGTTGTTGAAATATATTGCACAAAATATCGTTATCGCACAAGGATTATTATTTTAGGGCCAAATCAAACTACTCCACTGTCCAATCTGTATGCCAACTAGCATACCAAAACATACCCACTCAATTCTATTAAATTCATCTCCTTAACTGTTTTCTTTGCTTAGTGTAGGCCAATAATTTGACTGTTGTGAAACACAGTAACATTTTTTCCACGACCACAGGTTAGCTTTCAACATCTTTCAACATCTTTGTTTTAAGAAACGAAAATCTACTCACTGGATCAAGGTTATAATACTGTCTACAAGCATAATGCACAGCATTTTAACGCTATTTAAATTCACTTTCACGCTTGTTACGTTCACACAGCCAGCAAATTGTTGTGCTCTATATAAATTGCTAATAAAGTAAAATGATTTAAAGAAAAAGAAAGTATATTTGGATATAGTAATAGATAGAGGATCTTCTAATTCCACATATTTACAGTTCATTTGGTTCAT
>JAUZST010009391.1:0-13009 GCA_034779995.1 Parotocinclus haroldoi
TGTGTGTGTGTGTGTGTGTGTGTGTGTGTGTGTGTGTGTGTGTGTGTGTGTGTGTGTGTGTGTGTGTGTTGGCAGGTGTGTCTGCGTTACTATGTACACGAGTTTGTGGAGCTGGCATGCCAGTGCCCAGCCGTGGTGTGCTGTCGCTGCTCTCCCACACAGAAAGCGCAAATTGTCAAACTCCTCCAGCAGCACACAGCCAACAGAACCTGTGCTATAGGTCAGCTCTCTTGTCCTTCTTTCTTCTGCTTGCTGTGAATTCTGTAAAAAGAGTAAATAATGTTGTTATTTTTACAAAGTCAATTGCAATGTTGTCTTAAATATTCACAACTTATTCATAAGTCCTTCTGCCTACAGTTCACGTCGGCATCCATGAGCACTTTGTGTTTGCCTCATAAATATGTCATACTTTGCTATTAATCCTTAATTGCATTGCTTTTTTTTCTCTGCTTAGGTGATGGAGGGAATGATGTCAGCATGATCCAGGCTGCAGACTGCGGTATTGGTATTGAAGGAAAGGTAATTCAATGCACATTACAGTTGTGATGAGTAATAATTTTATGTTTCACTGAAGGGTCACAATTTGCTGGCAAGTGTAAACTTCTGAATTGCTTAGCTATCTCTGTTAATGTAATGTATTATTTTTATTAGAACTAACTGTGATAATTGAAAACTATACAGACTTCTGTTACGTGTATTATTTGAAGCTGCATTTTGACCCTAAGAGCCTGAGGCTAGGGCACCAACACCAACTGTTGCTAATTGGGGGTTGGTCTCATCTTGGACCACTGTTGGTAGGTATTCACCGGGAGCACCAGCACAAGCCAAGTTGTTTACCACCCTAGCAGGGGTGCAGTGTGATGCAAAAATGTAATTCAACATTCGAATTTTAGAGATTGACAATGTCACTTGCTTTTTGTTTATTGCACCATCTAACTCAGTTGCATTTTTAAACACCAGAGGGAGCAATCAAACGTCATGCTCGAATACACATTTAAAACTTCAAAACTTGAATCGTTTTTTATACAAGAAAATGTGCATTACTTAAATGGTTTTTAGAATAGAAACAGTAACAAAATAATAATTTTACTTTATTTAATCTATGGTTGAGCTAAAATAGAGCATTTTGTGTACAATTTTAAACCTTTGTTTCTACTCATTTACTTTGAGTAGTAGTCCAATTAACAATGGAAAAAAGGTATATAAAAAATAATGCTGGAATAATGCTGCCCTTGCATAGTCAAATTTTTCGTAGCTTTGGTAACTAGGTTGGGAGAATGTTCTCCTGAGAAGTTTCCATTGGGGAAATTAATGGAAGCATATGGGTAATATTGGGGGAAAACTATCATTTATCCTGTCCAAGATATTGCGAAGTACAAGTGAGAGTCATCAAAAAAAATCATACTTGTGTAAAGCATAAATACTTTCACACATCACTGCCCAAAGCATGTGTTACGTTATGTTTACGAAGGCCTGTATGTCTTTTGGCTGTGTGTAGGAAGGCAAGCAGGCATCTCTGGCTGCAGATTTCTCTATAACACAGTTTAAACATATTGGTAGGCTGCTGATGGTACATGGTCGCAACAGCTACAAACGCTCAGCAGCTCTCGGCCAGTTTGTCATGCATCGTGGCATGATCATCTCTACTATGCAGGTAATACAGCCACAAACTACAATTAATAAAGCTTATCATTAGTACATATTGGATATTTCTATTATTATAAATAAAGTACTGTGCAAGTGTCTTAGACGATTAGATTAGATATACCATTGTTTTAGCTATGGTATAATGACTTTATAGAATTATTTCTCATTATTCTTGTTAATACAAAAGTACAGGACAACTGTATGCAGTATTACAAAATGAAAAGCATCTGGCTGCTTCATCGGGATGCCAGGTATGCTGGGATGCTGGCAGGGTAGCAGCCAAGAAACCGCCTTTTTCCGAAAGGGAACAGGGTGAAAAGGCTAAGGCATACTGAATCTCTTAAATCTGGAATGGAAATCAGGGGAAAATAACAATATATGGCCATTATACCATTGCTAAAACAACAAATCTAATGGTGGCCTAAGACCATTGCACAGTGCTTACAATTCAGTCAAATGAATAATACAGTAGTTGGGTTTGTGGTGAAGAAATATAAGCATGTAAGACTAGTTTATATAGAGCAAAACTGGGCTCATCTATGTAGTTACGTTTGGGCATCAAGTGTGAAACAAAAATGAGGGGATATTTCAAAATGATTATGAAGAGGATCCAGCAGGAAATGCTGGACAATATGATCCTGTTTCTGCCCCCATTACTGTCGGTGTGTTTTTGGATGTTTTGGGTGAACAGTCAATGTGTGGCACACTCAGTCCGCACTCATGTCCAGTTTGACATGCTTGTCATGTGCTTAATCGAACGACTTTCTTTGGCTTTTTATCTACTTTTCTGATGGTCTTGTTTAATTAAATTTTAATTTTTTTAATCACTTCATATGAATTTTGAAATATCCCCTAATTTTTGTGAGCAGTGTAATTTCACTTTCAAACGTCTTTTAGTCTTTTGAAAGTTACCTGAAATTAAAGAAGTTCATATTTAGGGCTGTTTTGAAGTAATGAACAACAGACATTGACTGTGCAGTTTATTTAATGCTGTGCGTTAAAGTTTGTGTGCTTGTCTTTAAAATTACAGAGTTTGTGAACGCGTGTTGCTTTTTTTTTCCGCAGGCTGTGTTTTCTTCTATTTTCTACTTTGCATCAGTTCCTTTGTACCAGGGATTCCTCATGGTGGGGTAAGTGATCCAAAAAAACATTTACTTGATGTGAGTAAGCTATGCAACTTTGACTCTGGTTGACTCAGGTACTTCTATCCAAATGAGACAGAATCCGTTTGCTTAAGCATTATAATAGGCGGTGTTCTTCAACAATAATTACAGTATTTCATATGCATGTACACCACTGTGCAAAAGTCTTAGGCCATTATTAGAATTATGATTGTAACCCCATCGTAAATCAGGGAGCAATAAAACTCCATTCATGCATGTAATCCCTTGTACAATGTGGATTTTCTGAGGGAGTGGAACAGATTCTTTCAACTGACATTATTCCTTATGGAGGAAAATATGCTTGGTACTCAACAAGCCTTCTGGAATGAATTGACACTGAGAACTGTGGTAGCACTGTAATTGGCTGATCCAAATTGCCACCAGTTTGAGTGGGTCTTACTAGGAGTAGTGACTACTCTTATCATGAATAGCCATATATGATGTGACCTTAAATAAATAAACAACCAGTATTAAACATTTCGGTAACTTGTAGCCAGTAGGATTTATTTCCATTAGACGAGATGGAATAGATTTCATTACTACATTTATACATTGGTGACTCCAATGTATGCACTGGGTTTGTTCCTCACTAGACCGCTGTGATGAGGAATTCACCACTGCTGATTGGAAGCACCCTGTATGCCATGTTTAGGAGATGGTCAGTTATGTGGCCATATTGCTTTATCCCTTAAGTAACGGAGGCTTTTGTGCTTGAACATTTTTTCCACATCCAACACATCTCCTATGAGAACAGACTGTTCACTTATCATCTTATTTACTACTCAGACCTTAATGTGCGCTATTGTAGTGTGATGTGTTGTTCAAACTGTGTGGGGTCATAATGTTTATGCTTATGTTTGTGTTTAAGGTTAATTCTTCATCACTCTTTTACAGATATGCTACGATCTACACCATGTTTCCTGTGTTCTCACTGGTGCTCGACCAAGATGTGAAGCCTGACATGGCTTTGCTTTATCCAGAGTTATATAAAGATCTCACAAAGGTGACACAACATACTTTGACCCCAGGTTCATCTTAAAATAAAAATGCTGGTGTTACTTTCCATTCATTAAATTTTACAACTGTTTGTTCTCTTTACTCTGATTGGTGCATGTCTGTGGTTCTAAATTTCGGTTCTCTCTCTTTTGCCACACAGGGACGCTCCTTGTCTTTTAAAACGTTTTTTATTTGGGTTTTGATAAGTGTATATCAAGGTAATCAACTATTATTATACATTTTCTGTGTATTCATGTCTCTGTTTATGCTGGTTATAGAGTCATGTTGCAATCTGATTTTCTATGTGGTTATTAGGCTGGCAATAGAGCAAGAATTTAAAGACATGTAGAACCTTGGATAATGTAGTAAGTTACAAAACACTAAACTGTTGAATTATTGAACCTGTTAGCATCCCCCAAGTGCAAATGCCTTAAGAAACAGTCTTAGGCCGGAAGCTCTAAAGTATCACACTGTGCTTTTCTCCTTCTTGTAAACGGATCGGGCCATGCATTGAGGGAGAGAGATCAGTGTCCCTGTCCAAGCGTGACATCCTGACAGCTCTCGCTTTTTAATTAAACTTCAACACACAGAGAAAAGCAACAGCAGGGGCTACATGGCAGTTAGTTCAGAGGAATGCTCCAAGCCTTTGCCACATGAAGAGGAGCAATTATGTGATCAGTCAGAGGCCATTAGGCAAAGTCAGGTTGCGTTTATGATGGAAATAGAAAGGGAGACTGATACAGTATGCACTGAAGAGTGCCGTAAATGAGAAGACTATTCTATAGAGGATCAGAATGGCATGACAGACTTGTAGTTTTTTTTTTTTCTTATGCTGCTGTATATTTGGAAATGAAAAGATCAGTGCTAATATTTTTTTAATTGCTGAAGCATTGATGTATTTAATTATGCAGCATGTAGACCATCTATAACCCGATTGTATCTTAATTACTAAAATTAGACTTTGGTTGAATAATTCTTTTTTTTCTCCACCAGGGGGCATTTTAATGTATGGCGCATTAGTGCTCTTCGATCAGGAGTTTGTGCACGTGGTAGCCATCTCATTCACAGCTCTGATTCTTACTGAGCTCTTGATGGTCGCTTTGACTGTGCGTACCTGGCACTGGCTCATGGTGGTGGCAGAGTTCTTCAGTCTTGGCTGCTACCTTGCCTCGCTCGCCTTTCTCAACGAATACTTCGGTAAGAATACCTGCAGTTCGCTGCTCTAAAGGCCTTCTAACCTTAATTGACTACATAAACAGTGTGTCATTAACATGGACAAGGATTCCTACACATACCACAGTACACACAGTACCAGTACTGTTGAGAATGTTGTAGAAAACCTGTGACCTCAACACACAGTAGAAAGCGTACGGGCAGTTGTTGAATTCTGTCAGTTGTTTAAACGAGCAAGCTAAAGCCATTAAACAATATTACAATAGAGGTGTTTTTATAACCGGTTTTGGAGAGTTGTACTTAAGCTGTTAGTATCAACAGTGGGGAATTCCAGTTAATTTTCAGCCCTAGAGACTGGTATCAAAATAATTGGGTAGTATATTGATGGGAATATGAGTATGAGATTGGAATGAGGGAATTCAGATAACACTTGCTTATGCTGGAAACAAATCATATTGTCCTTTTGTCACCTAAACCAAACAAATCATCAACAACCCTTTAGATACTTCCAGAAGATTTTGCGGGCGGAAATCCCAGGGTAGAGCGACCTGGGTTATTTCAGTGTAGAGTCTGCATGTCCTCCCATTGTCTGCCTGGGTTTACTCCGGGTTTACCTGGGTACAAGACTTTGTTGATGACCCGTAAAATTACTAAGTAATGTTTGTTTGAAATAAACGTGCAAAATGCACTAAAACTAATAGTGAAAACCTTGACTAAATTAGGTCAATTATTTATTACTGCAATTGTGTTATTTGTATGTACTTGGCAACGCGTCAGCTGAGGAATACCGTTTTGGTGTGAAAAAGTTTGCTGTTGTCACAAATATCATCACAGAGCGATCTGTTGTATAATGACTCTTTAACCACTTCCAGCGCTTATCTTCTGAGTTCTTTCCTTTGTTTCTTCTGCTTCTTCACTGTGTGCCTTTCTCTCAGGCATAGGTAGAGTCTCCTTAGGAGCTTTCTTGGGTAGGTCCTCTTTTGCTGCCATCTGTTTTCTCTTGTCTCTGCTTTTGTCATTTTGATTCTCTTTCTATTCCAGATGCATGCCCTTTCCCTCTATAACATCTCACTCATATTCTCATGCACTGACCTGATCAGGAGCTGCTGACACTTCTGTGACTCATTCATCCCTTTTACTCATTCAGCCTTCACTTCTCAATGTCTTGCAATGTTTGGACCCTTTTTCCTACAGGCATGAAGACTCTCAAGTTATGGCAAAACTGCTAACCCTGCTCATTTTCTTTCGTCCCACCAGATCTGTCATTCATCACGACGCGGACGTTCTTGTGGAAGGTGTGTGTGATCACACTGGTCAGCTGCCTGCCGCTCTACATTATAAAGTATCTGAAGCGCAAGTTTTCCCCACCCAGCTACTCTAAGCTGTCCTCATGAGCCGAGCTGCTTTTTGTCCACAGACAGCTGTACACTGAAAGACCACGCGTCAAGCATTTATAGCCCTACACAGCAGCTGAGACACTGGTTGGTTAAAGCTCTGTGAGTACTTTTTGAAGCTGTTAGGTATGTTTCATAAGTGCCTGACCTGCCTCATGGTATGGAGCATTACACTATCCAGCTGTGTCTACATCTTTTTTTTTTTTTTACCAGGCTCACTGGAGAAAGCACAGAGTTTTGTTAATACTTGAAAACTAAGTGACCAATAATGACTTTAAGTGTATTGGACCTATGGAACCAGCAGAATTCCCGAAACGATCGGACACGTCCTTTATTTTAGTGCTCTTGGTCTAATCTGTGGAAGTGTTTACTTTTTAGGACTGTTCATGACATTTCAGATTTTGTATCAGTTTGTTTACGTACTTTGATTGATGTGCACTAATGCAGCAAGCAAGCTAGATTGTTAAAACTTCCAAGGTTTCGTCTGTGAACAGGATAATTACAGTGCTATAAGCGCATCTGCAATCATCCTAAAATCTGCTCAATTCATCAAGCTGTCAAGTCCTACTTATATTTGTAAATGACTGCTGAACCCAGGCAAGTCTGGGCAACTTGCTGTCATTACATGAAGTTACCTGCTACTGTATGCAGAACAACAACTGTGCCACAGCAGTGTTCAATCATCTTGTTAGATTTTGGTTAATTCCGGATGGAATATGGTCACATGCTTTGAATTTGTGATAATCATTGTATTTGCTACAGACAAGTTTCATTAATGCTCACTATCAACCTGCCATAGCTACGACCTGAATGTAATATTTGGTCATAACTATAGTTAGATATTCTTGCGCGTTTTACTTGACACACCTGATAATTCAAAGTATTACTACTGGTCCTAATACTGGCCTTATCATTGGTTATAAGATCTGTCCCACGAGTGCTTTTTGAGGTAGAACATATGTGATGTTGACAGGCAATAATCAGACCCCTCAGTAAAAGAAGCTTGATTGTGTTCGTGTCTAATAACTAACTCTCAAGTGTTGCATATATGTGTAGCTTTTGTGGCGGTCTGTACAGTCTTCACTTTAGTGTAACCGTTAGTTTATCACAGTCTTAAATTGAGTTGGCTTAAAGTTTCTTGGTTTTGTAAATGCAAACCTAGCCTGGTGGCTTAACCGGGGTATTGGGTGAATGAGTTTTATCATTCTCTGTGTTGTATGGTTTTGCACATGTGAGAAAATCTGCACCTTTCAAATGCTAAGGATGACCTTTGTTTTCAAGTTACACACCTTGGCTTTATTGCAGTGATAGATTTGTGTGTATTTAAAATGTGCCGTGTTCTGATTAATCTTTTGTTTATGTGACATCTTACTGTAAAACACTGCTTCTTAAATATTTGCTTGTTCCAAGGCACTTTTATACTAAAATGTAAACAAAGTAAACCAGCTAAGGTGTTTCTGTGGTAATAACGAATCAAGCAGCTGCTTTTGATGAGCTTGCTTTCAGTGTCAGACCACTTTTACAAATAAAATGAATGTTTTCGTTGGTGGTAATTTATAAAACTGAATAATCATTAAAGATCAACAGATTTGATTAGCTGAGTGTCTGCTTTCTGCCGATTACAAAATGTTGTTTGCACTTTTGTCGTGGCCCACTAGATGGCAGCATTATCTTAGCACGTTTCAAGACTTCACTCCCAATATTACTTGCAGTGCGTTTGATTGTATTTTATATCTAATCAAGATAAAGCAGGGATAAATGAGGTGAACGCATTTACATTTACAATTTTTTAGTGTAAATCTGCCTATATTATTCAGAGTAATATACAACTGATACAATCTTGCAATGTGCAACTCAAACAAAGGCAGCAAAGAAGCATTAAACCACTTTAACATCAAATGTCTGATTCTACATCTGTTTGCCTTACAAATCAGAGTTCATACAATCTCAAATTGATAGCAGTGATAGAAGTGACGCCTAGTGATGGTCTGCTGGACCTCACAATGTAGGAAACTTACAGAATGCACTTTCATCTCAACCTCTCTCTGTGATTGCAGAAAACAAACCGAGCAACCTCCGTCAGAATGTACATCTGAGCATCAAGGTGCTCTAAATGGGTTTCAAAATGCTTTTCTCATACAGAAGTGCTGTGCAAAGAACTTAGGCCACCGTTAGATTAGATATACCATTGTTTTAGCAGTGCGAGATTGGCCAAATATAGTTATATCCTTTTAGTATAACACCAACAGAAAATAGAGGGAATTTAAATGCATTATTAAAAAGCTTAATTTTATTGGGATGCCAAATTGACTGGCCTAAGATGATTGGAATATTTTAAGGATAAAAGCCAAGAAGCCACTTTTATCGGAAGGGTAACAAGGTGAAAACTCTAAGATATGCTAAAAGATTGGAATGAAGATCAGTTTAAAAAGAGTATTACTGAGTGACCCAAGTTTGATATATATATATATATATATATATACTGCTAAATCAGCAAATCTTAAGTGGCCTAGGACTATTACAAAGTAATGTAATCAATCCAATATCTACTTTGTTTGAATATTTTTGTTAATCTCTAAATGAAATGTTTTGGAATCTCGAGGTGTAGGTTTGACCTTTTCATCTAGAAGTATGTTTCTGTCCAAGGTTGCAAATTATATCTAGACCCTCCTACACCTACAAAGTACATCAAAAGTAACTGGATAAAGCAGCCTGGTAGATTTGAGTGAAAAAAAGATTTTGCTCATAGAGTGCCTACAGCCTGGTGAGGCATGCTATTGACACAAATACACTTCCACTGCAACAGCAACCCCAGCAATCAGTTGAGGACCGGTATGGCAGAGAAGTCCAAAGAAATGGATGGTGGCCACAAGATGGCACACGTCAGAGAAAGGTGTCGAGGTGGTTTGGGCATTTCAAAATGGGGGTTAATTTTGTGCTTTCAGATTAATCTGCTGTGTTCTACACAAATATCAGTCTATCAAATTATGTAGAAATTAATATTTGATGTACTGTACAAATATTGGAATTTATTATGTATTATCTTTTTAATTAGTTACATTTTCATTGTGAGTTCAGATATTTCTATGTGCACCTACCTTGTACCTCTGTGGCATTATAACAGGCCCTCTGTGCGTTTCTGCTGAGAAAGATTCCCATCCAAATAATATCTCATAAGTGCTCGTCCTATGTGGGTCCCTTCTGCACTAACGAACAGGAAGAGTGAGCTACAATTATGCTAATTGATAAATGCCTTCTAAGGCTTTTGATTCCATGTAATCCTATTATTAGGCATGCAGTAATCATATTGTGCCCATTAGCGAACCTAGTAAATGTGTTAGGCCTATCAATGCATCGCTGCTATACTCACACGCATGCTGTTTATCTCCTGCAGCAGGAAGTGTGTGCTTTAAAGGGACCTCATCCTAAAGTGATGGTTCGCTGGATCTAACTCTCTAGGAATGCCCTCTTTTATCTCACGCAGACTGTGATTGCACATATGTGCAGTAAACAAATTGGAAGTAATGCACTTTTCTTCAGAACAGACACAAGAGAACAAAGGATCTCTATTTTTGGCACTTTAAAATAAGGAGTTCCTCAATGCTCAGTTCTGAGTCTGCTACTCTTTATAATTATAGGACACATCCTAAGCTGGTTTATTATAAACTTTCATTGTAACGTACAGTAGATGATGTTTGTGTTTGTGTTTTAGTCCAGTCTTTCACACCACATTCACAAATTCTGTGCTATTGACCAGAATGTTGAGAGCGAATGTTAGGAACAAAGCCAAGGCCCTACTGATAAGCATGTAAGCAAACTGGACAATTTAATATGATATAATTGGATAAAAGCATGAAATAATGAACTCAAAATGTATTTGGTGAGCAGGTCCTTAGGATAATGTTCAATAATTCAACTGATGTTTCATAGCCTACAATAACTCTTCATGGAGTTGCTCCCTTGCTTCCTTCCTAGCACTGGGCAAACAAATGCATGATCTCTGTAAACCCATTCAGAAAAGTTCCGTCCTCTTGACACAGCAACGCCTGTGCCACTTCAGGAAAAAAAATGTTTGAATTTTTATCCATCATCTCTCATTAGTTGATCAAAACGTAAACATACAGGCCGACTTTTCCTGACAGTCTGTCATTATACAGCTCTGTGCCTCAAGCAGTGTCTGAGAGAGGAGAAAGATTACAATTACCTCCATAACACTAAAACCAGACTCGATTTGAAATGAAGTACGGAGGTTCCTGTACCGTCTGGCTTTGCTATCAGACCTGGGCTGTCTACGTCTGGTTTTCTCTTCTGACTTGAACCCACAATGATCACTTGAGTCTCATTTGCATTTGATTTACGGAAGTTGCCACTGAATTAGTTATGCTTAAATGATGACTGAGCAATGCTTTCATCTGCGTCTACACATGTCAGTAATTATGCATCACTTTCAACACAAACTATAAAAAGCAGTATTCCTGGAGTTTCGCATGTCCTAATTGGTTAATAAAATGTAAAAAAAAAGTCAAGCAGTTGTATTTGGTCAGAGGCTGAAGTTAATAACTGGCACCTAGAGGAAGGTTAAAATGGCCTAAACAATAAATGATGAGCCACTTTATAAACTCTGATTGTAAATACAAAAAAATAACCAGATCAGTTAACCTAATATGCTTTTAGTCTCTTATGTGCTTTCGAAACAGCTCTGACCCACTGAGACAAGGACTCTACAAGACCTCTGATTGTGCCCTGTGGGTTCTGGCACCAAGATGTTAAGGTTAACAGCAGATCCTGTAAGTTGCAAGGGTTTCCTCCAGCAGAACTCTCACTCCCCATGGCTTGTCTTCTCACGTTACAATCTGGTGCAATCTCTTCTCCAGGTAAATGGCACACATATCAATCATCAACATGATGCCAAAGAAAACAGGGCTCATCCCTAGGCACCTATAATGCTGGACCAGGTTTACCATAGTACTTTGTGACTCATTCTATGAATGGGTGCCATGTTCATGTTGTAACTCTTAAAAATGTAACTTATTTTTTACATTATTATATACATTATTATAAACATATAATTTTAATATATATATATCATATGCATTAACCAGTCATGAAACCTTTACATTTTTCTTTTTTACATTATTTTTCCTGTTACTGTACAAAATTAGCAACTAGGAAACAGTGCACATTCTAATGATGCCTGACACACCAGTTAGCACTCATGTCTTTGGACTGTGGGAGGAATCAGAAACACCCAGAGAAAACCCTACTCAAAATAAATTAAACTGAATAAAACTTAATATTTACATGCAAGATCTGCATTAAGCCTGTGATCCGCTGACTTCACTAAACGTTCATCTATTTTTTTTTTTCATTCTTCTTTTGTGATGTTTTTTCCCAGGCTTTGACTGCAGCCTCTTTTTTGGGTGGGTCTCTTTACCAGATAAAATGCGTGCTCTATAGGGTTTAAGTGTGGAGCTTGACTAAGCCAGTTAAAAACCTTCCACCTTTTGCACCAGATGAACAGTGTGTTTATGGTCATTATCTTGCTGCAGTTTGGTTGCATCTTTCTTTAATTTGACAGCCAATGTTTTGGTTGACTTTTGAGTTCATTGTATTGCTGCCATCATGCATGACATCGTCAATGGAGATAAATGAACCCATCCAAGAAGAAACCAATGCAAGCCTACACCCCATGGCATAAGCTCTGTCTCTGTACTTTTTGGCAAATACCAGCCTGGTCTTCCTATTCTTCTTGCTAATTAGTGCTTGCTAGTGAAGATTCTGTACCTTTGTTCATGTCTTCTGCAAACAGTAGATTGTGATACCTTCACTTCTGCTCTCTGGAGGTTGCTGCTGATGTCACTAACAGTTATTTTATGGTCTTCCTTTATAGAACACACAATGTTTCTGTCATTAACTTCCTTGATCTAGTAGTTAGACATCTGTTACTTAGCACATGATGAGCACGTGATTTTCTTCTCCAGGACAATCCAAACTGTTGTACAGACAATATTTGGCAATGACCCTGGTTGAATTTCTTTTCCCACCTTCACAAGTGTTTGTTTTTCACCCATAAACAGCTCTGTTGTTTTCATGTTGGTTTCATCTAACTATAAATGCACAGTCTTTTATTCACCTGTTCACACACACACACTAATCACACTCCAAACTCTCTATTACGCCCAAAGCCAAAGAGCTGTCTAAGGACACGAGGGTCAAAACTGTAGACCTGCACAATGCTGTGATGGGCTACATGACAATAAGCAACAGCTTGGTGAGAAGGCAACAACTGTTGGCACAATTATTAGAAAATGACCGTCAATCAACCTTGGTCTGAGGCTCCATGCAAGATCTTACCTCATGGGGTAAGGATGATTCTGAGAAAATTTAGGAATCAGCCCAGAGCTACACAGGAGGACCTGAACAGTGACCTGAGGAGATTGATTTTCTGGATTTTTTGTTTTAGACACTTATTTCCACCTCTGTATATGTCCTGGGGATGTAAATGGCTCTTGTACTTTCAATGATCTGCAGCAGTGTCACCGGATCATTGTTTGTTTCTACCCCTATCTCTATGATCCTCCCTTCTAAATTACTCAGATATCAGGAGCTGTAAAGAGTGAACAATAGCAATAAGAT
>JAUZST010009392.1:0-38188 GCA_034779995.1 Parotocinclus haroldoi
TCAGACTAGCTACAAGCCTACACCTATCACAAACAAAATTTACACTAATGACGGAAGAAGAATAGCTAAACATGCCATACTCAGCACAGGGAACAAGTGCAACAGGAGCCATGTTACAGCTAATATAATTAATCAATTAAATGTAATTAGCTTCGGGTGAGGTTGTGGATTGATGATTTAAGATGTGAGCACAGGTGATTCAGCAGACTTCCTGCTGTAGATCCTCGTACACTGGAACCGGAGGTCCAGCACAGTGCGGATTAAATCGCAGATTGAAAATCAGAAAAAATCACCGTAACAGTTACCTGTAAAGAGAAAACTGGGAAACGGCTGTGGAAAGTTATAAAAATTAGACTATTAAGAAGATAGTGTGTGTGTCTGTGTGCCTGTGTATGTCTGTGTGTGTTTGCATTAACAGAAGTCAGTCAGTGGGAAAACCAGCATTTTTGTTGTGATCACCTGCTAGAGTGTCCTGACGATCTTTATTCCATTAAGCAGTTCTGTAATAGAACGTATACATTACATACATACACGAACACAATATCAGAATGCATAGCAGACACTGATTACATTATGGTTCCCATAATGTAATACATTTCAAACCTACAATCCTTATGGGAAGCTATAATGTAATATATACTCAACCTACAAGGCATATAAATAGGTAGGCTACTATACATATGTTATATACACCTACTGTAGTTGAAGCAGTATGTGTCTGAGGATCTCTGAGTCTCAGAAAATGTCTTTATCAAATGGACCAAGCATGCCAGGTTATAAAGATTTCAAACACAGGATGGCTGGATGGCGGTTGGAATGGCCTAACATAAACTAGCATCATGCATTTTTCTATTAATTTAAAATTCACTGGCTCCATGTGAAGCTAGAGGTGAAAAAGACATGAAATAACCAAAGGAAATCAGACTATGCTGTGAGATACAGATGTCTTCAAACCCATTCTGGTTGTAACAGTTTAGAGATATGGAGCTTCATATTTGTCCTTTTTAAAAAAAAAAAATTTTGATTGGCCATTAAAACAGTAACATGATGTTTTTCATTTAAACAAAGGCGTACAAATTGGTAAACATGAATTTAATTAAACATGCATGCATTTAATTAGGCATGACTAATGCACACTCATTTGGATTGCTCAAAAGTCTAATACACTGGCGATGGTGTTGGTATCCAGCCCTATGATCCACTGGTGTTCAATCTTGTTAATACACTTGAATAAATCTTGAATGAGTGTGGATGGAAAAAGGAACACTCATCAAAGTCACAGAAGTTGGTACACTTTAACTAGCCAGAAAAATTACAATAGGCAATCCCATAGACATTTTTGAAAGACCAACACAATCTGAATCGTGCACCCACTTTGACAAAGAAAGTTCTAAAAATGATAGAGAAATTACCGGAATACTTTAATAACAGGATTGCTGCTAAGGCAGGGATTGATGTAAAAATAACATATTACTTGTTGTTTTTTATGTCCAAGTAGCATATTAGCAAAACATGAACTTCAGCAGTTATACACCTGAGGTTCCTAACAAAGTAATTAGCACTTGTATAAACTGAAGTTTGATTAGACATAGATTAAATAATGGACACCTGTTTTACCTCACGTATGCTTTCAGTCTCAAGTATGAATTCCAAATATGAACCCCTTATGCATATTGATCACTGTGGATTTATTCTGTAGCCATAATTGTAATATTAGTAAAGCTTGTTTATTGTGCATCAATTAAGGCAAGTGTTAATTACCATGTTAACATAGCTTATGGAGCAGTACAACGGATGCATGTGGTAATTATTGCCTGGTATAGGGGATATTTAAGAAACTCTAGCTACATGCATACCATTTTATTTCTAACCTGAAAATGCAAATTAAAGGGAAATATGATATTTCATCATTTGGTGCAGACACTCAAGTCACACACCAGCCTACATGTTTCTAAAAGCAGGTTGTCATCATCTATACATCCAAGCAACTCAAAATAGTAGCACCGAGCACAACATCAGCCAATTAAGTGCAAGCATCTGTCTGAGACCATTAAATATTAAATGGCACATTGAATAAGGGCTCCTTGGAAACACCGTTCATTCTTCAAAAGATTCTGAGGATTGTACACTGGAACTTATTTTTTGTTTGTTTTTCTTTCCGTCTGTATTTTCTTCCACATACGGCATAATGCCATAACAGAAAGCACACTGTGTGTGTTTGATATGCAGCAGACATGTGTTGCTTTCCCATTTCTTTTGTTCCAGTCTTTGCAAAGTAAAATGTCTTTAGTTCATCTATTTTGTCATTGTTGTTTCTGAAAGTTTCATCAAGGGAAGAAGGAAACAACTGGCTGGGAGACTGCAATATAAGAAAGTGGGATTGTGGGATTAGGAGACTTCTTTTCCCGCTTAGCCCACAGTTGCTGTGCTTCTGCAGCTCCAGTGGAAAAGATTTCCATGCATTAATCTGGGAGAAGTTTATGTTCTCCTATTTCTGTCTCTCCCTCTGACGGTGAGAATGGGAGAGCTTTGGAGGTTTTTCTCCCAGTTTGAGCCCCAGGTTCGCTTATCACTGTGAGCAGATGCTGCATGCTCACGGGATCTCATCAAGCAAGAGCTGGGACAGAAGCATACCTGTTCCCATTGGGTCATTACCACATTCCTGCGATTCTCCTCTCTTCAGTACCAGGAACTGCCAGTCAGCCAATTGCTTGAGCACAGGTAAATTAATAAATAAATATTGCACGCGCGCGCACACACACGTGCGTGCACACACATGTAGGTGATGTAGAAATTATGGTGTGATGATGGATCTGATCAGAACCGGTGGGGATATAGTTACATATTTATTTGTCTGTTAATAACATCATATCAGTTCAATTGGTACTGAAATGCCACAGTGGGAGGCAGCAATGGCAGTCAGAGATAAAGCTTCTGTCTCTCCAGCTCATAAATGCAGTTCTTCAAACAGCATTTGTAGATTAGGTAGAAGATGACTTGGTGCTTTGTGCACCTTCCTTAGGGGACAAAATTATGATTAAAGCTAAGTCTCATGGGCATTTGGAGCCCTGAGGTTGAATAACAGGATTGTGTGCTTAGTGTATGTGTCCACCCTCCATCACCGTCTAGAAATGAGGCGGGTAGAATCTAATCAATTTCACAGGGCTTTTGCTTTCTTGGCTGCTTAGAAATGTGATTGTGAGGATTTACTATTACCTTAACTTTCCAGAGGCTGTAAGACTCTATTGAATGTCCATTTTTAATCAAGACATCAGGTAAGCCAGCTTGATTAGGACACTGACCACACTAAGACGTTTAGTGCGTTCCAGTTTTTTAAGCAATGCCTCTTTGATTCTTTCGCTTACAATTTAAGATCCATTTGATGTTTATAGCACTGTTAACAGAACTTGTCACAACTGAGAAAGCAAGCAACTACCGTATAAACAGAAAAAAGGGAAAAGCTGTCATGAGTCCATTTTGTTTGGCTCCTACATATCAAATGTATTTATACAATAATTTCCTCTCACCTTTTTGCTTCTTTGTAATTCCATCCATTTTCTATTCAAGTCGAATTTGGCTGTAACACAACAGGTGTTACAAATTTGAGCACCTTCTAAAGAAAGTCATGAGCCCTTATGACAGTGTTTCAGTAGGTGGTACGTGTCAGCTATAATAGCTACAGGAATGCCATGACCCAAGGTTTCCTGGCACAATGGTGCCCAAAGTATAACACTATGGCACACTTAACTTGCCAGGAGATTTAATGTTATGACTAACTGTATGATTGTGATTGTGATTGTGATGATTGTGAGTCTATTACAGCAAGACATCATTAAGGAATTTAAAGTTGTCTAAATTTGCTAGGATATAGGAGAGCTCTAAGGGATACATACGGGACACATGAGCACAGTGTCCAATGAATACAGTGCAGTAAGAACATATATCGCAAATGGGTCCCTTTTGGCTGCAAATAGAGGATAGGCCCCGATTTCACCTTCTGTTCATGACACATCTCCTTCAGTTGGACAGAGATGCAAAATATTATCCAAATGTGGCTGTTTGAAAACTGCAAATAAAACAAGCAGCTATCTGCTCAAATTAAAGGCAGTCTGAACTAGTCAATGGTAATAAACAACCCATGATACATGGCCAGAGTTTTCCTGACATTATGTACCTGAGTTCTACATTGGGGAAGTGCACTAAACAAAGCCAGAAGGTTTAAAAAAAAAAAAAAAAAAACTTAGGCGCTTGTTTGTACTTCTTGGCTGTACTTCACACCTACACCAGTCCCCTGTGGTCTTCAGTAATAAGATGCTGATGCCCTTGTGAGCCTGACCATAACAAGTGGAGATCAAATAGAGAAAGCATGTAAAAAAATAAATAAATAAATAAAAGCAAACAATAAATGTCTTTGTCAAGGCAATTGTTGATTTCTGCAGGGGACCGGATCCTATCCCAGAATTCATCGGGAAGAGCTAGAAGTGCAATCTGGATGGGACTCCAATCCATTGAAGGGCACAGCAGGGGTTGCTGATTTAGTTCTTGGAAATGATTACCCTGTAATTACTCTGCTGGGACTAGAACCTGGGACTCGGCATTGACTGCTGCTCTGTCAGTCAAACATCGCTGAGAATAATGTATAGAATAGAAATAAGTTTTACATTATGTAATGTTCTCAATAATGTCAGTAATTACACTGGGTCAGTCTCGTCGCACAGCTATTGAGACTCAAGTCTTCTGACTTCACTTCCTTTGTTTGTATTCTTGAAGGGAGGAGCTAGGAGTCAGGCATAGCAACCACAAACAAGGAGGCAACATAAACAAAATGGGGTGCACAACTGGCATTGTGCATTAGCACGCATGGCAATCAATACACACAGTATGGACACAGTAAAGGACACTCAAAATACTGTAGATTTGTAAGTCTGCCATCTTCTGCAGCAACTGCTGGTTTCTTAGTTGGAAGATCCATATTTTTCCTGCTGTTGGATTACTCCTTCTCATGCTGCAATGGCAAGCTATTTGGATGTTACGGAAACATTCAACATTCTGTATAAGCATTTGCAGGCATAAGAAGAACTAATGTAAGGGGCCAATTTTATGTTGTTTTTTTTTGCGACCTGGCTGTCAGACCTGATTTGAATGCAAATCAAATATTGAACGTCATGTTTTCCATGCCTTTAAACAGTAAATGGGCTGTAACTGTGGTGCCATTTGGTTTCTTCCTCCACCTCATTGAGTGCGAATGAATCATGCAGCTCTCACACAGATTCACATTCACTTTGAACACTGAGTATAGACCAGTGAATCTTTACAAATCATTTATTTTATTTTTTGACAATGAATTTTTTGGTCCACTGGTCAACTTGATACTCACCGGCTCGGGTAGAAACAATAATGCCTCCAGCCATTCAGGAGATATGGGCTGTTTGCATAATTTGAATGTCACAGGTGATTTGACCTTTGAGTTTCTGATTAGCATTAATTGAATTGGTTTTTTTTCATGTAAATGTTTGTGCAGGGAATTTTTTTTTTGGTAGGTGTTGTTTTTGTATATATTTTTTGGTTGTGTTTATGTACAGCCAAGTCTTGTCCCATAATAATTGGACTGTAGATTACACAATGCTGATTGATTGTTGTTAGCTTGTTGTAGAATTTTATTTTCATTTGTTGCTAGACATGTAGAGTGGCAGATGTGGCTTAGACTGGATTGTTGGGAATGGGACCTAGTTTATACTCAGTCAGATGCGTTTCTAACTACATGCAAACATCCTAAACATCATATGTGCCTCTCTTAAATTAGATTGAAATATAATATTTTAAAACACACTAACATATGTCCGCTCATAACACTAGACTATAGTTGTTGTTAGTTTTCGTTTTCAGGAGGTTGCTGCATCATGATGTTTACATTATCTTTTTCATTTTATGAACTGAGAGGAAGCACCATGTTCACGAGTTGGTGCTTAGAAGACTAAAATTAATACAGTGCTGATGCTAATTGGGGCTGCAGCAAGCCCTACTACTGTGCTCAGATCAATTTGGACATAAGACAGCAAGTGACAACAATCGCATTATGATTTATTTTAGTCTGTAACAAAATAAACATATGTTTGCATTGACTAGTTCTGAATGTCCCCCATGACATACCGGTATGGGCATAAATGATGCTGTTGTAATGTCTGAAAATATCTGCGCTCCATATGTCTTGGAACATATTGTTGTGCTTGCTTTCCTTTCTTGTAAATGTGATGCATCAAAATTGCAGGACACCTGAAAAAAGGACAGCAGAAGAATTTTCTGGAAATTAGAAGCAATTAAAAAAAATAACATTTGTTATGTGTTCTGAAGTAATAAACATACAAAATGATTAGAGAAGCACAATAGATGAGCACAATTTACAAATAATATTAAGGTGACATTTTTTAACATTAAAGTTAAATGCATTTATAATACATACAGAGATGAATTAAAAGCATGCACAATGAGTTTGTAACAATTGTTCTTATGTAAAAAGACTATTTAAGGAACTGTTTATATGTACAACCCCAATTACAATGAAGTTGGGATGTTGTGTAAAACATAAATAAAAACAGAATGCGATAATTTGCAAATCCTTTTCAACCTCCATCTACAAGTGCATGGTAAAACTGTACAATGCCATATATCAACAACATCCAGTTTCTCTAAATCTGAGCTGATCTGAGAAGGACTGGCTGAAGTGGAAAAGTGTCACACAGTGGTAAAAATGCCCCTGTCCCAACTTCTTTGGAATGTGTTGCAGGCATCAAAAACCAAATGAGTGAATATTTGCAAAACGAGTTTATCCGTTCATTTGTATTTCAATATTTAATAACTTGTCTTTATAGTGTATTCCATTGAATATAGGTTAAAATATAATAAAGGTTGAAATGGGTTCAAAATCACTCTGCTCTTATTTATGTTTTACACATCTCCCAACTTCATTGGAATTGGGGTTGTATATTTCTGATTTACCATCATAATAAATAATGAAACTAATTTCCCAGGTGAGAAAGATGCTAAAGTGTCAAAGGGAAAGTAAGAGAAATTTAAAAATATAAATGGAGAGTTTTGACTTATGATTTGTTCTTCCTATCAGTTACTTGGCAGTAGCTATACGTGGAAAGGAACTAACAGCTTACTCTGCTGTGATTGGCTGCCTTTCAGTGTGCTTCAACTGCTTCCTCTTCCCTTCTCACAATTCCTGCTAAAATTCTGTCTGTCTACAATTCTTTATTCATATGAACAAGATCTTGAGTTTTCCAGTTTCCCCCTCTCTTTGTTTTACCTGATCAGTTTTAATCTCTCCTCGTTACATTCTCAAATACATCGATCCAACATGAGAGGTTGTTTAAATTTTTAATTATTATCATTGTTTGTCACTGGAGTTAGTTTGTAAATAAAGTCACTTCAAGTTAAATTAATATCTCTAGCTTTATTTTTCAGTGGAGTATTCTCTCAAAGCATCTTTAATTTTGTTTCTTACTAGTTTTAAAATTAATCCCAAAATGAGCAGTCCCAGGTGGTGGTGCTGGTAGTAGTAGTAGAGAGT
The DNA here is from genome assembly GCA_034779995.1 of Parotocinclus haroldoi. Taxonomy (NCBI): domain Eukaryota; kingdom Metazoa; phylum Chordata; class Actinopteri; order Siluriformes; family Loricariidae; genus Parotocinclus; species Parotocinclus haroldoi. Next base: position 7,574 of record JAUZST010009392.1, read on the forward strand.
AGTAACAAGTGACAAGTAGTAACTCCCTAACTGTTATACGGAAGAAACCTTGGGAGGACCATAACTCAAAAATGGGCTCATCCTCCAAAGGCTGCTAAGGTGATATACTATATGTAAGAATTACCTGGGTTAAATAAACATACATAAAATAAATATTAAACAAGATTGTGTTTTAAAAATATATTAATTGAAATAAAATAACAGGTAGACTAATGTTTTATAGAAAAGAAAATGCTATAGTATTTAGTAACCGAGAGAATATAAAAGCTATATTGTATAAAAAAGACATGGATAAGCAACGCAATATCCCTTGCCCACGGTTGGATTGTTCCTGAACTTTGCCTTTTTTACTAACTAAAACACATTATGGAGATGCATTTACATATAAGGATTTTTATGAATCTGGAAGTGTCAGATTTCAGAGCTGTATAACAGTATTTCTGTAGCATCTAATCCTCTCTTACTTCTCTATTTTACTGTGTGCATTAACGCACAAAACTTGCTGTTCTCTGCTCAAACACAGTATTTTCCTAGTAAACAAGCTGTTAACCGCAGCCTTTATCCAGAATTAGCTGTAGAGACCTGTCACACAGGCAGAGAACTTAATCTTCTTCTAAGGTGACACAGGCCACAGGTTGTCACAGGTCCTTGTGATGTACTGGCAAATAGATTGACTTTGTTCAGTTTTACCCTGTTAGTTTATTAAAATTAATTTGGTGTTATGTGTAAATATCAAAAATATCCTCATCCACAAAAGGGTGGCACCGCAGAACAGGTCTGATAACCACTGTTATATCCATATCCATATTGTATGTTTTGCAATAGGATACACTGCGATAGAATTTTGAATATACATATTCCCTCTTCCAACACAGTATGATATAAACCTGTGCACAGTTTCCCAAATGCATCAAATATTTTATTTACAAGCACGGCAATCTTCACTGATGTAATACACAATACTATATGAAGCATGAACCTTGTCCTCAAAAGGTTTGTGCTGTTTCTGGTTTTCATTCCAGTCAAGTAGGAGCTACTACAGAGATCAACCGAGGAAAAATCAGGTGTAATCTGTGCTTAGTTGGAGTTAAAAACGTGTCTATTTTGCAAATAAGGATTTCCACTCTGTCCTGGATAGCTACTTTCTCACAGATAGTCAGCCGACCTCTTATCTAGGACACCTAATATAGGAAAATATTGGATCCTTCTGAATAAAGTGCCTTTTCTTTTTTAGAAGTATTTACAAACCCAAAATCTCCATAATTGTGAGAATAAATATACTGCGCACAAAAAATTAGGGTGATGTTTCAAAATGAAATATCCTATAATGAAATACCCTAAGTTTTGTGAGCAGTGTACATAAAACAGCCAGCTGATGTATAACTTGGTGTAATATACTAGCTTTGAACCCCACAGCAAGAATTGTAATAAAAGTGATGCAATAAAAAAGTATGCCTCTATTTATATATCCCATGTAGTCGTGAGCTAGCTGAAACTTCAATCTTTTTATACTTCATTATATTGCTCCATAGTACTCTGAAAGACACTGACTTCTTGAAACTCGACTAACTGCTTCATTTTTCACTAGAGGTTGAAGTTTCATGCAGAATGAAAAACACATTTATGAAATGTAATGTCGCTTAATTTAAAGAATAATGGAAGTACTTTCCTTGATATGACTTCCTTTTCCCCTTTCCTGCTTTGCTATTTACTCATATGGAGCTACTTTATTAATGTGACTTTTCGGTGCATTCCCCCAAGGCAGTGCTTCAAACCCCGGAGGAACGATTAGTCCAGGAACAGGCGGCCTGTGTCCGCTCACTGCATGCACTGTTAAACTGTTATGAGAGGGATCTTGCAAATTCTTACACATGCAACATACAGGGCTGAGCTTTTCTAGCCAGAGGCTAATGCAGTTATAATTCAGTTTGTTGTGCGTGCTGCATAAAACAAAACTAATATGGTGTATTAATGATGCTGTTACTTTATGAATTTATCTGCAAGTTTCTTCTCTCTGCCTCTCAATCAGCTCCTGCTGTCATGAGATAAGCGGTTCTATACCGTATCTACTAAGCTTACACAACCTTTAACATACCAGAACATATCCACCCACGTATTAAATAAATATTCAGGTGATGGCATGGACAACCAACTAAACTGTTTTGGACTTTTATTGCTATCCATTGAGCATCAACAGCATCTTAAATTGAAGAGCTCATGTATGTTTATTATGAGCTGTGTGTAAGTAATCTGTACATGCTAAACTTTGACTAGTATATTGATGTCATGCTATCAATTCAAAGGCAAAGGGAATTCATGCAGCATCCATTTATTCTTAAGAAAACCGGTTGGTCCTTTAAACCTTGATTTTTAATATTTCACCTCTACTCCACACCCACTTTCTTCTTTGCCCTTTTCTTTTTCTTCTTATTTCTTTCTCTCTCTCTCCGTCTTAAAAAAATGGTCAGCTTTTGCTTAGTTCTCTCCACAATCCAGTATTTTGTGCTGTAGGGTTTGTAGCACTGGAAGAAGCGGTGGGGTGCATGCCAATAGAGCTAGCGATAGCGACTAATTAGCTCCAGCTGCTGATGGGAACGGGGTGTGGACATTGCCAGTGGAGGCTAGACAAAAATTGTTATCAAATGCAATTAGAGCCAGACAGGCAGGACTAAAGAGGCAAAAACCCCAGGCCAGTTCAGATAGAGTAAAAACAGATTTTTTGTGTTTGTTTATTTCAAAAGAGGCACATTCTTTGAGATTTGTGACTTTAGTTCCTTGTTAAAGGAAAAACCCACATATATCATAGTCTAGGTAGCATGTACTTCATTAATGCCTACACACATTATAAAGACATGATTATTGATGGGGAACAAAAATTTTTAATGATTTTAAATGATTTTAATATTTGGTCTACTCTGAACATGTTAAGCTCAAGTACAAATGGTGGAACTCTAGGTATTGGTGAGTGTTTCTCTGTTTCTCATCATGGTTGGTGGCCATATTGAGTTGAGAGAGCAGTTTCATGTCCAAAAGTTGAGTTACAAAGCTGATCACTCTCACCATTGTTTATCCCAGACCTTCTCGTGTCAAGACTAATTTTATGCACTCTAGTCATGTCTGAAAGTCTAAAACATTGGATGTGTGAGCTCACTTTACTAAATGTAATGTAAATGTAGCTACAGTTAATTGGTTCCAGAAGGCCGTTCGTATTCCTATATTCATAATTAATGGTTAAAAGCATAATGAAGCATGAAGGAATATAATATAATGCATAAAATCAATAAAGGGGGAATAGGGGGAATATAAAATGCATAAAAAACAAGTGAATATAAAGTGAAGCTTTATAGTTACGGAGGCTTTGGAAGTTTGGCGTGTGTTATCAGTGAAACAGCAGTGCTGAGACTGAGGGGGGTGTCTGAAATGGCAGGCCTGTGTGTGAGAATATATTGCACCCAGTTTCTTCTTATTTTGGGCAATTTCTTCTTTTAAGCAAAAAGCATACTGCTAATAATTGAAGTTGGAGATATTTTTTTTTATTTGGGGACCAAAAATAATACATAAATAAATAAATAAAACGGACCGCTCAATGTTCGACTTGATTAAGTAGAGCATTTAAAGTACTGGACTCTGTGTTCAAATCCTACATCTGCCAAGCTGCTTCTGTTGGATCCTTAAGCAAAGGCCCTCAATCCACAATTGCTTTGTAAATCACTCTAGATAAGGGCGTCTGCTAAATGCTGTAAATATAAATGCAAAGTAAAGTAGCGTTAAAATTCCTAGGTTATACTGTGAATCTGAAACTGATGCAATTACTCCTTCTACATTTTATATATACATATAAACCCAGGAAACAACTTCAGTTGTATTTCTGCAAAAGAGTAATACTAACTGTTGAATATTTTACTAACATTTCATGTCCTGCCTTTATTTTGTAGCACCACATTATGGGGAGTAGCTTTGATAAGCATCTGTATCATGCAGCAGTATGTATTAATTACTTAAAGTATTAATAATTGCATCACTCCAATCCTAATGATACACATTCTTGGGCATTAGACATCACAGCTTTAGCAGATGGCTGAGTGGGAAGAGCAGTGCTTAGCCAGACACTCTCTATTTCATATCTGACATTTTATTTTGCATAAACTCCTAAAAAGTACTATACTTGGACTTTTGTAAGTTGCACACTTTTGTAACTTAAGTGTATATGATTTACTTGAGAAAACAAAGTTAGTATACATAATTGGACCTCATATTTGTGCCACTGAGAATACTTTTTGTTTTCTAGATGTTTAAAATGCTTTTAACCACTCATATGAGACTAATTAGACTGGCATGTCATTGTTCTATATCTATCTAATTCCCATGTGTATAATTTACATGTACACAGATATGCCACCCCATATATTACAAATATGTGCAGTAAATGATGGTGCAATACCCCTCAGACCTCTTTTGAACCAAAAAATGCCACTTGTGTTGCTCTCATTAAAGGAAGAAGCAAACAATTTGAAACACTGTGTTGTGTTTCCAGTGGTGTACAAGCCTTTACAAAGTCAGTATTGGAAGGTTCTTAAAAGCACTGTGTAAAAATAGGGGAGTGATAGCTAAAAGGCAAAGTACTGGACCATTGATTAGAGCACCACATACCACCACCAGAACCAGCAATGAGTAAGATAGTGGCACCCTTTGTTGTGGAACTGTGTTTTGTTTACCTGTGAGGCAGGTTAGAAAACAGTTTGTCAAGTAAATAATGTTGGCAGAGTGATGTTTTGCTGGGTTTACTGCTGGGAATCCTTGGGTGATGGCATTAATGTGAATATAATTTTGACACAGCACATACTTAAACATTGTTGCAGTTCAAGTACACATCTTTATTGCAACTACATTTCCACCATAATCAAAATTATAATTTATAATCTTAATTATATAATATATAATTTATAATCTTGCCGACAGTTTTGATGTTTTAGTTCATGCTGGGAGTGTTTGTCCATGTGGGTTTCTATCATGTGAGTTGCAAATCTGCACATGAGACTGGCTTTACCACTTTTAGAAACATTGCCAAGCAGGTGTAAGAATAATTAAAATGTTACAAATTTAAAAAGAAAAATAATAAGTTTTAAACTCAAAACAGTTTCCAAAAGAAGAGGTGGTATAGATACTTTTTAAAGAATGATGGAATATGGTCCGTGCATATATGGATTTGCTTGGCACGTTTGATTACATCATCTTTTTGTCCTTTTCGGCATACTCGCACAAGGTACTGTCTGCATCAGGAGACTGTGTATAGTCTGAACTGGCCCAGCTAGAGACCAACAGCAAATGCAGATTGTCAAGAACTGTGCTTGGCTCATTAGCTGCTCGTCCACTTGAAGAAATCACATATGCTGATTGACCCTGGAACCACAAGTTTGTGAGTGTGTAAATGAATGTGTTTAAGTGTTTGTGAATGTATGCACATCCTGAATTCTATCATTATCTGTGGATAACGGTTGGGATAAACATTAGTTACTTTGTCATTGTGGAACATATTCATTACTTCTTGTTGTTCTATGTGATGAGGTCACAAGGAGCAGTTGTATTATTTTTTCATTTGTAGAAATGGACATAAAAATGTTCCATAGGGCAGGGAATACAGTTGTTTTACCCAAAAGGATGGCAAAATATTGCTTATTCTAAAACTGACTAAAATTGACAAGCAACACCATCTTGACATCTCAGATCTCAGACATCTAAAGCATTCAAACAAAAATAAATCATTTTCAAATTGCAAATTTTAGTAATGGGACATGGTTTAACTTCATGCTGTCTTTTGTTATCATAATGATTACCTTAAATGGAAAAGTAGTTAAAACTATGGGGAAGATGGGCATAATGCCTGCTGGGAGAGCCATGCACTGGAGGAGAGGAGGAACCTGCTCCCTTGTGGCCATGATGAATTGTTTCCTGCCTAATTATGTGAAAAAAGCACTATGTTTGGTAATAGCTTGGCAAAAAGTCCTGACAGGCAGTAAGAGATCAACTGTTAAGAAAAAGAGAAAGATTTTGCACTTAGCTTGTTTACATGACATCTTAATGAGCTGAATAGCTACTATAGATCACAGCACATCTTTTTGAACATTTGACTATGTGGGGGAAAAAAGCCAGCCAAGTCATTCTATTCCATTTAAAGTCATTTCATTCAGCCTCTTCCATCACATTCCATATTCCATTTGAGCTTACTCTGCTAAGCTCAGACGTATTCACCAACTGTACAAGCACACATATAATAAGGGAGATGGCATTAGTGTGGTAATGCAATGGCTTTAAAGCATCTCATGCAGAGAAAGACTGAGTAGAAGTTGAAGTGACAAATTGTCTGACTTTTCAGTGGAGAGCACTTGGTAATTAAAATATCTCAAATACCCCAAAAGCCCACGTTCCAATGTCATGCTTATGAGGAAGTCGTTTCAAGTTCATTAAAAATCCATTTGCTCACAGTCTAATGAGAGGTGGGCATCCAGGGAGGTGCGCCAGAGGCATCTCAACAATAGTGTTTACCTGCTGGAAATCGCCTTTGGAATGTAATGAGGGCTTGTGTGTGAGACTGATGGTGAACTGTTGTAACTGTATCAGTAATGACAGAACAAGACATGAACAAGAAATGTAATGGGGTTGCTGCTTACATCAATACCTGTGCCAAACTGCCATCACTAATGTTGCTGCCTTGCTAGGATGAGATGTCATTTCATTGTGATTGTCAGCAGAGACAGTTGGATGGAGAGGAAAAAAAAGGGAGAATAAATTTGTAACTAGTCATTGAATAGCCAGTTAACTTGCTACTAGTGCAAGTGTATTCAGTATATCCCCAATATGAATTAGATTGTACTGCCTTGTGCAAAGGTTTGGCTGTTGTTTCCCCAAGTCTACTGTCAACTGTCAACTGTTGCGGTAAACAAATGATCATTTTACATACATAAAGTTCAATATCCACCTGAATATATAATATAAAATATGATTATTATTATTATTTATTAACTTAAGAGCAATGATGTCGAGTGTTGCAAGTTAACAATGTGAAATCCCAGTGGTGATGCAGCCTTCCAAATAAGCATAATTTCACCACGTTAATAATTATATAAAAGTGAATGATTTTGACCACTCCGTAAATGCACTTTAGAAGAAGCTTAACTATCCAAGAAGAGTAAGTTATTAACTACTCAGACCAAAACTAACATATGACAAAAACACTTCATCCTCAGGCAACAGTATCATACTCCACACAGCCTTCCAGTTCTAATAATTTATACTTTGGCCCAACAGTAAAGTCGCCTGATTTTAAAACGATGTTGCGTCAGTCTTTCTGCCTACTTTGCTGTGTCTCCAGTGGCTATTTGGTTTAACAGGGTTCACTTCTGTTGGGGTATTTTGGCAAATCTGTTAAAATTATTCCTGCTAATTCCAGTAACTGAGGTGAGGGGTGATCCCAGCTGTTGAGGTAAATACAGGAGTCTCTGCTGTTGACTGAGTTCGCACTGGCATGGCTTCATCCACCTGTGTGTAAGTGTGTTTGTGTGTTAGTGTGCATAAATAAGCAATGATGGGTCCACCAGTATAAAAATGTGAAACGGGTCGAGTGTCTATAATGGGAGGTTAATTTAATCATGACAACCGATGTAATGCAGATAAAATTAATAAAAATGAACTCGTTATTGTACTCGTTCTTGTGTTTGTTATTGTAAACAATTGCCTAGAAAAAAAAAAACTGTTTAAATTACAAATTCTACCAGAAACACTGACTTTTAACTCATGCCTTCAACATTAAGTGCAAATTCCTCTAGCTGCTTGCTTGTCAATATTGTTTAATAATACATTAGTGTTTGCACCTTCTCCGGTTTGGGATCTTAGAGGAGATTCTGAATTTTGACATTTTACATTCCTACTGCCTTAAATGAGCAACCTTCAAGGACTGGTCAATGCTTGTAGCCCTGGGCAATTACTAGTATTGCCTGTCCTGTAGCAATGCCACTGGCTGTAACTTTGTACTGCTAATTAAATATTGTATAAGTACTTTTTGATGTAATTATAATAACTTTTGAATATTGTGTCTGAAAAGAGCATGGTAGGTGGCCCGCCAGAAACTCTTCAGGCACCAAATACAATGCATAAAGTAAGTTAACTAATTTAATGAGTCTAAGACTTTCACATATAGTGTTCCTCATGGTATACAAACTGTATGTTCTTAGGTCCCCCCCCATGTGGATTAATAAAATAATATTTTGACAATTAAAGTAAATATCTTATTGATATATAAAATGCATATATATGGTTTAACTATTATCAATTATTATTATTATTATTATTAATTATTAGTCTATTGTATGTTAGAAATACATCATTCTCAGCTGAGAAATGACTGGAACCTTCGGTGAAAATGAATAAATGAAAAACAACATCAACAACATTTTATAGTTTTTATTGATTTATTTACTACTAAAACTATGAGAGAACATTATTGTAAATTAAAATATCCCCTAATTTGTGTGAGCAATGTAGTTGGAACACACGTAGTGAGTAATAATACAGACCCAAAAGGACATAGTCGAGTAAATTTGGTGTGGCATTAGAAGACAGTATAGCACAACAGTTATTCTACTTTTTTTTCCTTGGGTACCAATAATTCTGGAACAGACTGTATATGCATACACAAATTTAAGTGGAATAGAGATACAGCAAATTTGCTTTATAGTGATACCAGCTTGTAAATAACTTGTAAATAACACATACTTCCTTCATATCTTCCAATCATGTTGTCACGTATCTTTATTCTGTATATTTCTTTCTTAGCTGAGGCAATACCTTCATGTATAATGGATTAATGTCTGGGGGAAAATATTGTGATTTTTGTTACTGTGCAAACAAAGGTCTGTGAGAGTGTTTATGTTAATGTCCTGTTACAGAATGGTTATTTACCATAGTGAAATGACATGACTTGCTCTAAGGGAATAATTATTAGAATTGTGTTTTCCCCTGCACTGTACTGTAATAATCCCAGCTAAATAAACCCTCAATGGAAAATTGTACAAAATAATGAAGTGATAATAATAAACACGATTTGAAAGTGAATGACAGTAATAAGCAAAGCCATTGCCAATATGTATTAGCTAACAAGCCTCACAGCATGCTACATGGACCAAACAGCTGAGAAACTAATTTGGGTTGTCTGTATATGGCATCATAGATGATTTTATTTCTTTTTTCTTTTTGTTTTTAACTATGGCAGTGAAATCAAAGCTGTTGACCAGACGTCCTGTGTTTGTCTGTTTTTTCTAGTATTTTTAATGACTAAAGACACAAGGTCTTTCCTCTCAGTATAACTTAGATGGTAAATAGCTACTTTTGTTTCTAAACTTATTGTAATATCGTAAACTCGATATTTTATTGTGAATATGTATATATAGTGTTTATTAGCATAGTTTGTGTAATTATGAGTCCCATTTACTTTTATATAATGGTTGTGGCTGCGTGCATGTGCACCATTTATCGGTGATGTTACCAGGATGTACTGTGGAAAACTGACTTGTGGTCAGTTATTTTAAATATCAGTCTGACATTTGCAAATTTCTAAACATTGTGCAGACTAGAAGTTGTAATATTTTGGATCATAGGTGTACATTCTAGTAGACTTTAAATCCCTCAGATTACAGTGTATCAAGAACTGACATTCATTAGTAGTTGATATAACCACATCGGTAAGGTATTACTTGGACAAGTGTTAGACAAGCATTACATTTTGAAGTAAAATACAAATGATACCTAAAAAAAGAAACTTTCTGTTAACCATGTCCAGAAGTAGCATCAACTTGGATGAACCATTACATAATGGAAATATGTACCGTGGTCAAGCGATCCCAGTGTCCCAGATATTTTATGGAAGAATTGAACACTGGGTGCTCTGGACCAGAAATGAAATGGACATCCAGACTGTTATCAGCAACAAGTCCAAAATCAAGATGTATCATGGCATGGGGTTGTCATTAGAAAATGTAATTTCCACTTATGTGATGGCAGCATTAATGCAGATACATATACATTGATTTCCCATTGCCTTCAATACCTTTCTATACTACATCTTTTCCAGGGACATCCATGCATTTCCATCAAGACAAGGCAAGATTGCATGTTGTACACATTACGAAGGTATGGTTGTGGAAGAAGAGTATGGATAGTGTACTGCAGTCCTGACCTATTCCCAATAGAGAGTATATGGAGAATTATCCCAACACGTCAAAAACTGAATTGCTGGTATCAAATCAACTTCAAATTGCTGGTATCACAGATAATCCCAAGTGATTTTCATCTATGCATATGATCAGAGCTGTTAATGCCAGGCAGTCGAGGTGGGTGATGAATGTGTCAGATGTTGCTGATTTGTTAGCTACTAGTCTGTTATGAGAGAGTGATAAATCTTGAGAATTACAGTAGTCACGTTAAAGATATTAGTTGTAGACGCCTATCTCACATTTTCACGCTGTATGTGAATTAGCTTCTTGATATGTGAATGTATGTATTTGATTCTCCATTTTGTCACAGCATCCAGATGAAATAGGGCACATAAAATAAAGATGAAACCATGGGCAGTTTTAAGTTATGAAGTGGTAGTACTGCTTTTCTAAGTCCTTTTATTCAAGCTGTAGATTAGCTCTATAATATCCTCCTCTGCTTCAGCTATTTGGTGCAGGTTTTAACAACCAAAACACTGAATGCACAACCAATATGGTTATTCTCAAGTAAATCAAAATTTGATGTGTTGCCCATAGCACTTGTGACAGCCAATAGTCATAAAGTAACTGTAAACAGTGTGATGGGATCATATCATCTTAGCTATCTATGCATTAACTAATGCATTGCCAAATACATTTAAATAAAATGTATAAACTTGTTTACTACATATGTGATTCTAAAGTGTGTGGCTAAACGTGTTGGAATATCAGCAGTGTATGTAAATCACATCAAGACATCATTTAATTAATCAAAGTTGATTTCTGCATTTTTTCTGAAAAGCTTACCAATATATATTATGCACTCATTAATTGCTGACGATTCAGCCTGTGATGCATAGATGAGCCCAATGAAAATATTTTTCCTGTTGAGCTGAATGATGAACAGCATGAGTAAAAAAAAATAAAATAAAAAACAACAACAAAAACAACAAAAGATTTGGTGCCTACAGTAAATCTTCATACCACTTTGAAATAGTCCCTGTTTTGCATCTTACTTTCTGAAACCACAACCCCCAAAAATCTAGCTTTCCAATTTTCATGCATTCTTCCATGCAAAACTGTTTGATTACAGTAAAAATTGTGGTGACCGGTGATGCACTGCCCTCTTAAAGTCCGTGCACAGATTTTATATCAAATTTAGGTCAGAACTCTAAAGCTCATTTACTCTCCTATCCTTAAGCCATGTTCTGTGTCTTTAAGGTATCTGTCTGAAATAAATTTCCCGTCAATCTTGAAGGATTTTTAGAAATTATCCAAGGTTTCTTGGAGGTTCTGGCGCAGAGTTTCTTAGGACATTTTACAAAGTTCTACAGAAGCTATATATGGAAAGATATTGATGTGGGATCAAGTCGGTCTTGTATTTGACTGCATAAAAGTCTTCTGGATGTTTCTAAATGAGAACAGATGACAATTTGCCATGTGAAATTTAGGTTAGGATTCTGATTAAGGTCAATATTACTATTATTACTCATTTAGTCATGTATATCTATTAAATATGGTTTGTACATGACTAAGTCTAATACGTACATATTGTCAGCCCAAGTTAACGAGGGTCTGTGTTGTTGGAAGGGGGCTATAAAAGTGACTTGTTTGAGTATAGGATTAAAGGGGTACTAGAGTGCAGGATACTAGGAAAGGCCTATTAAAGGAGAAGAAAAGGATGGAGAGGTGAAGTGAGAGGGAGAACACATCTTCGAGCAGGACAGCCATATCTTTTCATCTAGCTACTGCACACATGCACTTAATCTGTCAGGTTCAGCAAGCTGAGATAACAGCAGCTGTCAGTCTGCCTCACTTTGTCTGTCTCTCTTACTCTTTCAGTAATGATGGAGTGGTAGCATGGAAAGAGAACGATAACAAGACACACTGGGAACGCACAAACATGCCCAGCACAACAGTCATTATCTGCTCTCTCCTAACCCTTGGACATATACACATCTTTCTGTAAATGCAGACATAAACTCAAGCACACACCATTCCTCACATAAACGCCTCACCATCCAGAGGCGCATTAACCACCATTCTGCAAGCGGCGCAGCTTTCTCAAGAGCAGAGTCTGGGGAAGCATTATCAAAAGCACAAACAGAGATGGAGAGTGAAGGGATAGAGGAGACAGGGAGCACACAATAAACGAATGTTTCAGTGCCAATTAGATGGAGAAAAACAAGAAAGGCATCAGTAATAGCAGGCAGGTTATAATTTGGATGCTATTCTTAGCTTGTTTCAACCTTCCTGGCATTAGTTTATTTCAGTGAACTTGTGATTATAAAGAAATGTAACATGTATTATGCTTATTATATCTTAATATATTTTCATCAAAATGATTTGAGGAAGTAAGAGAACAAGGCTTAAGGGGTTTATAGCTGCCTGTGCACTGGTATCAGTGTAAAAGAAGAAAGAAATCTGTGGAATAAGAAATATACAGTCCCATCGCATCATCCTAAGACTTACTATCTAATTTCCCAATGCATCATATGTGGTCTTTTAATACCCTAATCCAGTTTTGAGCAACTAGCTCTGGCTATAGTAAAAGACAGCCAAAACAGAATCCATACATTTGATCCAAGAAATAAAATTCTGTGTTAGATATAGAAAATAAAATCTTCAGATCAGTTATTTCTGTTTTTGCCATGTTTATGCTATATGCTAAAATAAAATAATAAATACATGACTCACGTTTTCCACCATCAATCCACCGTCAACACTCCATAATGAGAAAGTGAAAATAGAATTTTTGCAAAAGTACTTTCTATACTTTCTGTACTATGACAATTGAAATTGAGTTCTTGAATCCTAAAGATGTATTTACACATTGATTGCAGGCTTGTAATTGTGGTAAACTCAATTGATTGGCCATGATTTGGAAAGACATACCGGTGTATATATAAGGTATCACAGCTAGCAATGCAATTGGGGAAAAAAATCATACCAAATCAGGGACTGTGGTAGCCTAACAGTTAAGGTACTGGACTCTGGACCAGATCTGCTAAGCTGTCAGAGTTGGGTTCTTGAGCAAGACCCTTAACCCACAATTGCTGGGATTGTAAGACTATATAAGTTGTTAGTCGCTCTGGATAAGGGCGTCTGCTAAATGTCATAAATGTAAATGTAAATAAATAAGGGTCTTGGTAACAGAGGTGACCACACTCTGAATGAGCTCCAAAAATCCTGTGTGCAGATTTGAGAAACTTAAAGAAGGTCAACCTTCACTGCAGCACTCCACTAATCTTGGCTTTATTACAGAGTAGCCAGACAGACACCTCTCCTCAGTGACAGGCACACAAAAGGCCATCATGATTCGTAAGATTCTCTGGTCTGAAAAAAATCCTGGATTGATATTTTTGGCCTCAGCATCCTCAAGCATCAGTAAGGCATGGTGGTGGTAGCATCATTCTATGGGGGAGGTTTTTTATGTGCTTTTTCCCCCAAACACAAAAAATGAATTTTTTTTATTGTATACAGTGAATACAGAATGACATGGGGTAGTATAGCAAATCTGGCTGTTTGCAATATATAATGCCTGGATGACCTCCAAAACGCGATTGTACTGACTAGTAAGATCATTTTAAATCATGCTATGGTGTGGTACACTATAACACACTCTGCCATGCTGACAGAGGTGTTCAGCGTCAGCTACTGTTAGGTTTCAAAAAATTAAAAAGCACTTTGTAAAAATCTTCTATACATGCAGCAGAAGTCAAAAATCGATGCATTGCATCATCAATGCATTTTATTATACGACTTATGAGAGGTCTGTGTGTTGGCACACCCAAAGTGAAAGGAAAAAAATCCACATAGTAACGACGACTATAAAGTCAGCTGTGCTGTGCGAACCAGTCTTATATGTGCAGCACGAGAAGCTGAAAAACAGCGCATTGCTTAATTAATATTAATTAACAATTAATGCATTTTATTATAAGGCTTATTGGAGGACTGTCGGTCAGCATCCCCAGACCTAGACCCAGATGTTATTTTTCTTCATGGGGGAGGTCCCAAGATCCATAATATAAATCTTTATTTAGGTACACCTAATCAACTGCTTGTTAATACAAATATCTAATCAGCCATTGACATTCCTTCAACTTTATTCGTTTAGGTATGTAGACATTCCAAGATGACATCAAGATGATATATTTACGTTCAAACTGAGTATTGCAAAGGAAAGAAAAGTTATTTAAGCAACTTTGAACATAGAATGGTTGTTGGTGTTAGATGGACTGGGCTGAGTATTTCAGAGGCTGCTGATCTAATGGGATTTTCATGCATATCTATCTTTAATTTATACAAAGAATGGTGCAAAAAGGAGAAACAATACTTTGTGATTACAGAGGTACGATCAGGATTTCCAGACTTGTTTGACCTCAAATCTCATTTACCATTCCGATCAGCTAAGAACAGGTAAATGAGTCTACTATTTGCACTGGCTCAGTTGCTTGGTTTGATGAATCCCAATTTTTTCTACAACATTCAGATGGTAGGGTCAGAATTTGGTGTAAACATGAAAGCATGAATCCATCCTGCCTTGCTTCAATAGATTACGCTAGTGATGGTGGTTTTATAATTGGAAGATATTTAATAAAAAATTTGGGAGATATTTTACTTGGCATACTTTGAGCCCATTTTATTTTACTTTGGACCGCAACCTACCTGAGTGTTGTTGTTGACCATGTCATTCCCATTATGAAGGCAGTGTATTCATATTCTAATGGGAATTTCAGCAGGAAAACAAACAAATGTCACAAATCTTAAATAAACTCAAACTGTTTTCTTGAACTTGCTTCAGTAGATGGAAAATCTGTGAACATAGCCTAGTGAACATATCCAGCATACAGCCATTGTATAAATAAAACAATACATATGTGTTGTTCCTCTGAGAAGCCAGGGCCGTCTGCATTTTATTCATGTTTTTAAAAGATTGAAAGTAGCTTTATAGTCTCTCATGTCATAGATAATGCCTAGTGTGTAACTAATTTATGCTGGGGTCCAGCAAATCATATCTAGGTGTAACTGTTCACACTTATGCTGATGGCAGAGTAATGGGAAAACAAAACGGCAATGAGGGGTAGAGCTACTGGCTGTTGGGTAATTAACCAGAGCGCCCAAGTTTGGGGATTATTCCAGGGCACACATCAAATTAATGATACACTAATGAGTTGAGGCTTTTTAATTTGTTCTCCTTCACAGTTCATGTCTGTATAAGTACAGCTTTTTAACTCAATTTTTTTCCTCATCAGATCTCATAGTGTTGAATGTTTTGCCTGTGAATATAGTCCTGAGGTTATGCTTTTACTAGCTCCATCGAAGTAGATGTGAGCATTAATCCAAGATTTTAAATGCTAAGTGAGGGTTTGATTAAAAGGATTGACAATTCATGAATGAACTGCAACCAAGCATTCAGAATCTTCTCAGCTTTTCCTGCAGAACTGGAGATTTTAATATTAACCAGTCAGCAGAACAGTATTACACATTGCTATTTCTCAGTCCTCTTCATGTGGAGATAGAAACTACTAGCAAGCCCTGGTTTCCTTCTGATCTACTGATGTACTCACATATGTTTGCAGAGATTAGTAAAACTGCAAACATGGGAGTGAAAAAAAACAGATGATCCAATTCGGGAATTAAACCCAGACCGCTACAGTGCAAACCCAGGGTGTTACTAGTGAGCTATAGGAGCTGGGTAGCAAACATTGGAAGAGATGCCCTTTAAATGGCAGATGAAGAAGATGTGCGGAGACTGACTCAAAAACAAGGAGGTTTTTGTGAGTATAAAAGCAAAACGCTGAAAATTTGCAGAGGTAAATCAACGTGGCAAAGCCAAGAAGAGAAAGAAAAAACACTGGTTTAGAGGAGAATGTTCTAAACGAGTCTGAAAAGTGATACAGTAAGCTCATGACTGGTGGTAAACCAGGCTAGCGTAAACAGAGGAAAGACACTGTAAAATAATTAGCACATGTGGCAGAAACGCCCGATTGCTAATAGTACCTCTCAAAAACAGAGTAAATAATGATTAATGCAGCCAAAAAAAAAAAAAAAAAAAAAAAAAAACTTTCCATATGGGGTAATGTAGTCGAGTCTTTCCCCAAATACTTTACGCAAATGCATAACTAATTACCATACCTCGCGCCAAGGCACTACAAAGTACGGATGCAAGACACTGCTCACGAAGGGCTTTAAATACCTGAGTGAGCAGATGCATGTGTCAGGGAAAATGAGCGACAATCTTAATTAGCGCAGACCTGCTAGAACTTACCATCCCACTCCCGTCACATTTTGCACGCCATCGCTGCCTTCTACTGTCAGGCAGCGGTACTGTGTACTCCTTACTGCTGTGTTAGCTAAAAGTGTATATTAGGACTGGAGCTTGTTTTAGGCAGGTACATTAATTAAGGGCCGTCTATTTGTCAAAAAGAGATTACCCTAGAGAAAGTTGCACATCCAGTCCTGCCCTTGAAAAACCACGACCGAATTCACATGTAAACACATAAAGTGAGTACAAATCTGTGGTTAAAGAAGGTTCTCTCAGTACTTTTTAAAGATATATCTTGCTCTTTTCATTTTTCCCTCCATCTCTGTCTGCTTAATGATTCCTTAGATAGGACTGGAAGTCTTTCAATTAATGGTTTAGACCTGGAGCAGGGCCAGCAGATGCACCTGACACTCACTAATTCTAACCCACAAGGCTGATTTTTATTCTGTAGCCTGGAGCCAGACTTGTATCCAGCAGGGGGTCGCAGAAATACCAGCTATATACCTTAATTTGCAATTAGTGGTACATTAGCTCTAAATCAGCACACCAGACCCATACCCGAAACATAAGCTTTTCTAACTTGCCAATGACAGAAGTTAATAAGAGTTTACTTAAAACCAGTGTCTGTCTTTTAAGCAGGCATTAATCTTTTAACATTCCAGATATTTCTCTAGTGTTTTTTAACTAATTATTTTAATTAATAAATTCATTAATTCATGTATTTCTTATTTATTTATAAAGAAATGTTACATTTGAGTATATGTTGTTGACATTTTTAATGTAGAAGAACAGATAATATTTGGTATCTCCTTTGATAACTAAAATAACAGAGGAACTCAAGTAGAACATGTCTTTCGCCACAGTGTAGAAAGTAATGTAATTAGAAAACATGATGTTTATCTTTGGATATTTTCTGTCAATTTAAAAATGTAAATAAAGGGTTCTTTTATTTTATATGTAGAAGTTGTTGTTATAAGGTGGACAGCTTCACCAAAGTTAGCCATGCTACTGACAAATCAGATTACTAACTCGTAGACTCTGAGGGGTCCTGTTATCAGATTGCTAAAGTGCAGGAGAGAATTATTGCCTAAATAAGATTCCACACACTTATCTGATTATTCTGTACATGTAAACTCAATCAGACTTAATATAAAGACTTTGGCAATGACATACTTGTTATTAATACTTAAGGCATTGTAGAGTGAATTGGTTAAGGGTGTCATGCTAAAATAAAACCGACAGTGAGCCTGTTGGCTTTAGAAGTGCACTGTGCTGAAGAGACACAAACCAGTATTTGACAAACAAAAACACTCACCTCATTTTCATCAAGCACTTAGTAAACAAATGCAATGCCATAGCGAGTGAGTGGCCGGAACATGTGCAGAACTAAAGATAAGCTTTACTGAGTGTAAAAGTGAGATTCTGTGGGATAAAGAAATATGGAGAACAGGCTATGCTATTCAAGATAATTATTTATTCTTGATAGTGATTCCATGCAGAAATTCCGTACTTACTTACTTGTATTAACTGAGAGCTTTAGCACTGCTCATTGCCCTACACATGTCCTTCCTCATCGGCTGCATTTACCTTCAGGTGGCGTGATGTAATCATGCTCTCTGAGTATCCTCAGAGCTCCCTCTATCCCTTCGACTAAGAATATAAAAAAACAAGGGTGGGATGTAGCGCTAACTTTGGACTTTCGCCTTTCAAAAACAATGCCCTTTCAAACAATTATCATGTAATTATGCATTGTTGTAGAATTTTGGTTTTAGTTTTAGTAATTGTGAGTGTCATAAACAAATAATTTTCCCTGCATTTAATACCGTTCCTGGTCAAGAAGGAACTGCCAACTTGTTCTTCTTCTCTTTTTCCTCCTCAATAATAATTATTATTTAAACATGCTGTATGATAATATATTTGCTTTTCTGCTGAATCCTTAAAGCGTGAATTCTCCCATAATTCTCATAACTCACACAATTATATGTTCTATATTCAGTGTTATATTCCAAAGTATGTCCACCATCATAATTTTGAGCTCTGCAGAGGCAGAAATTTTCACACACCATAACACACTTTCCTGTTGTGTTCTTGAGTGAAGTGGGTTGTAATTACAAACCTGCTTCTGAAGGTTCTCTTTGAGTGTACTATGGGGTTATGCAAAAGTTTGGTCACTCCTTAAGGTCTTATATGCTTTGGTAAAATTAACCAAAAATAAATTTGACCAGGGAAAACAAATTTGATTTGTGGATCTTATGTTAGATCAATTATTATGGTTATGTTGTACACAAGTAACAAATATGCTTCATCTTCCTGTATCCATGGAGTTTAATAAAAAAAAAATATGACATCTTACAATGCAACCTGGACTATTTTTTATTATTTATTTTTATAAGGAAGGAAGGGGCATACAGAGAAACATTAAGTCAGATATTTGTATGAAGAGGTAACTAGTGGAATCAAGGTCATAGCTATCCCCATCTTCCCATGAGTAGATGAGACATGACCAGACAATGGGAGAGAGGATATGTTTAAAGATTAATCGATATGTTTCATTAAAGATCGAACATGTAGTCAGACAGATAAATAATGTAGATTTCAAATGACACGTATACAGATACATAGAGAAACAGATGTATAGATGTGAAAATTACTCATTAGAAGGTCAGATGTGCTCTTAGCTCTCTTTACGCCTCTCTTTATTGCTGCACTGAGACATGTTAACCTCCTCTAGACATACATACTTCATTTTGGACAATTTTTGAAAGGACGGTGAGACAACGTAATCCAAAAGATCTCTCCAATGGCAACATATAGTGTGGCAGCCCTACCTTTTAAGGTGCCATTAAAATTGGATAATTTGAAGAAAAAAGTCTGCTACATCTGTATTTAAGCTGCAACAAAGGTGAATCTAATTGTATTCCTATCAGCACAGCAAAGGTTTCCTTAGTTCTTTTAAATGTCTGTGTGCATATTTATAATGCAATAAAGGTGGCAATTCATTTTATGATTATCTCATACCCATTTGTCCAAGGTTAAATTGATGGTCTGCCCCCTCCCTTACCTTCATTTCTTTTCTGTATCTATAGTAGTCTCAACTTCCCATTGCAAAGTCATGTCTGACATCAGACCTACTGGTCATATGTTATCTATGTTGAATTTAGTAATATTAGACTGAAAGTCACTGTGGGTCTTGGACTTGTTCTCTAAGTGGACATAAATTTATTAGGCATTTTTTGGCTTTCAGCCTAGAATGTGAGGTTTTCTTAAGGATGACGCATTACTGAGCATACCAATATATATGACCGCACTTCTCCCCTGAAGGAGGAACTGTCGACGCCACAAAAAATATATTCTTTCATTCATTCACTTTCTTATCTGCTCAGTCCTGCGCAGGGTCGCAGGAGAGCCTCTGCTTAGCCGGCAGCATAGGGTGCAAGGCAGGAACAACCCTAGGCACAGTGCCACGCTATCATAGGGCGCATGCACTCATACACGCACTTACACACTAGTGCCGATTTAGAGTAATTAGATAAACTAAATCATGTCTGTCTAAGACTAAATCATTTGGGATGTGGAAGCAAACCAGAGTGCCTGGAAAAAATTCGATGGGACATGGGGAGGACATGCATACGCCAAACAGCTAGGTCCCAGGTAGCTGGGATTGAACTTGGGACCTTTATGTGTGCGGCATCGAGACTACACACTGAGCCACCCAGAATATATTTCAGAATCCAAATTTAACTTATTATTAAGCAAATTGTATGACAGCAAAATATATTCAGAATTGTGTACTTTTTTTTAGTCATTTTTAACTGTTAAATAAGTGTAACTTGGGAAGTCACCACACCATTCCAGTGATCCCAGACTTTATCCCAACCTTGGACTATGCCTTTGTGGAGTTTGCATGTCCTCTCCTTCCAGTTTACTCCAGGTACTCTGGTTCCTCCCACATTTCAAAAACATGCATTAGGCTATTTGGTCTGTATATATTGGCTCTAGTGTGAGTGTGTCTGACTAGACAAGACAGTGTTTTGACATAGCATTACCTCTACCACAGATAGATAGCCATTGATACTAATGTGATGTTAAACAAAACTTGTCAAATAGAGAAGGACGGATAAATAGCTGCACTAGTGTTATCAGTTGATATAAGATAACTGAAAAACGTAAAGGTAAAATAAAGTGGTAAAATAAAGATACATTTTAGATAAATATTTGAGGCATCAACCATAGTAACCATAAACAGAAATGCAAATGACATCTTAAGAGATGCTTTAATTTTAATTACATACGTTACAAGTACAAAATATATGCAAAGATTACTTGTCACTTATGACATACAATATAATGCTCTGCTAATATTTGTAATATTTAAGTTTGTTATTGACATATGTTTGAGGGCCTTGGTTCAAATCCCAGGTTTGATTTGCAAAGTGAAACTTAAGTGGTGTCATTATACATTGACATCCAATGGGGGTGTACATGTTAGGGTGCTCTTAGTGGCGATTCCATAGCCAGATAAATGGGAAGGGTTGCTACAGGAAGGGCATCTGACATAAAACCTGTGAAGGTCTAATGTTTGGCTCAGGATTGTGGTCTCGGCGTTTGGCTGACTGAGTATGTTTTACGTTTTGTGTGTGTGTGTGTAAGAGCGTGTAACCGACTGGGAAGACAATGATGGTAATGCTGGATGTCAGAGCCAGCACTACACTGTCCAAATACATTCATTTCACCCCTTTATTCTGACACCGGAATACATCTGTGTCTTTTACTACTGTACACTCACAAGAGGAATGCAATCAGTTTGAAAACCTGCATTTGCACTTCAAACACATTTAAGGTCAGTAATGGCCCTACATTTCTATGTGAGTTGATACCTCGAAGCAAAAATAATTTTTATGCACACACACTTAAGGTGAGTTACAGCACAATGCAGTATGACTCATGTTTGCTTCCCTTGATCATCATATTCTGGAGACAAAACTCTTGCCCAAAGCTACAAAGGGCTTTACAATTGGAAGGTGTTTTTGCCCTAAAGTGTTTCTGCATAAAGGCTGAAGTGGGATTTGATCTTTTTCATACACAGATTCTCACACAGCCTGCTTCATAATTCCCATCTGCTTGGCTCCAGTGAGATCATTTCAGGAAAAAAAACAGCTCTTGAATATATTGCATGGTTTTCAGTTACAAGTATGAATAATGTGAGCATTCATTTTTGCTTATAGTTGTGAAGTGATTGCAGCATACTGTATGTCAGAATATGGCATTGTTGGTTAGTAATCATCATCCACATTACAAAATATAGTGGGAATTTTATGTCTATTATTAGACACAATTAGGGTACATTCTGCTTGAAGGTCCTTGCATATTACCCATGTAACTTCTGTATGGGGTTTGCGTACTTGGTAATTTGCCCGAGGCTTGCACAGAAAAGATCAAGTAGTGCTTGAATGCTCTGAAAAAAAGTTTCTTTTTCTACCTTCCAAAAACAGGTGCACATTCCTCATTTTCTCACTTAACTGGGTAATTTAATGAATTTATTGGGTTTTTCTGTATTTTTATTTATTTTTGTTGTTATTATTTTATTTAAAAAAATGTCTGGGGAGGTGGCTAATCAGCAACATAAGGCAAAGAGACATCAGTTGAGATAACACATGATTGAGGGAACAGAGCAGATTCCACGCAGACATCAGCCGGTCCAGGACTCCTTTTATTGTCTCTGAAGCTATGAGGTGACAGAGCTAACCACTGTGCCACCATCTGGATTTGAGGATCTGCGTATGTAAATATTAGAATGACAGAATACGTAGTGTAACTATATAAATGGTGAGTCAGAAGACACCAGACACATTGCATGCTACATTGCTACATTTAGGGGGAAAAAAGTTGAGGTTTCTTCGTTGGTAGTGGTCTTTGGACGACCCTACGTAGCTTGTCATCCACAGTCCAAGTTCCTCTAAATTTGGCTATGAGGGCTGCAAGGGTGCTGTGTGAAATTGGTTGTATTTTTGAGTGTCGGCTGTTGAAGTCTGTGGCTATGGTAAGGCAGCTGCATTCCCCAGACATCAGAATCATTAACAGCTTTTGAACCATAGCCACAGTGCAAATCCAGCTGTCGATTTCTGAGAGATGTATGGTCTTCTTTGATATGCTACATAACCAGCTTCCCATTGGACAAACTTTCCATTGATGTATGGCACCTTTGAAGATGACGGCCATGTTCTGTACATAGCCTTATAGATAGGCCTCACCAATTACTTTACTGGGGTATTCGGATATCTCGTTTTCCTTTATTTCTGAAATAAAATGTGCTTCGTTTTATGTGACATCCATCCATTATGTTCCGCTTATTCCACACGGGGTCACAGGCCAGCGGGTGCCCACCCAGCAACTCTGGGCACAAGGGCAGAAACAACCCTAGGAGGGGTGCCAATCCATCCTAAGGCCCACACACATAGTCACATACTAAGGGCCACTTTAGCGATTCCAATTTACCCAACACACATGAGTAAGCCCACGCAGACACAGGGAGGACCCAGGACGTTCCACCCTGGGATCGAACCCGGGACCTTGCTGTGAGGCAGCGGTGCTACCCACCGAGCCACCGTGTTGCCCGTCTTTTGACTCACCTTGTAGTTTTACAAACAATAGCAGAACACAAAGTAGTAATTTCATAATGAAAAAAAAACTATCATATTAACTGTAAGTTATTTCCACACATAATTTGTTTAGAAATCTTAGAATGTCATTTCATAACAAATTTTGTATTCTTACTGAATTTGTACTGCAGTCTTTTTTTTGTCTAGTTTTGTTTAGACAATCGAATATACGCTTTATCCAAAATGTGACTTTTTGAATGAAGTATAACTGCTATTGCAAATGATACTCTTGACTAAAAAAAATGTTATGTACTAAATCCATACAATACAACTCATGCAACAATATTTTCCATATTGTCATTCATAGCTGAAATGTTTTCATTGTAATTTACAGAAACATGCTAGAGTAACATTAAGGGGCATTAATGTCAGATGTACAGATGTTTATTTAAACATTTCATCCTTCATATTGTACTGATAACTTTGATTATTTGCTGGATAATGGGGAGTTAAATTAGAAAAACAACATTAAAGATAAGGATTACAAAACTTTAACCCCAATAAAATGTGATTTAACACAAATGTGATTTTTTTAGGAATGTGTAAAAATAAAAAAATAAAGCTTTTACTGAAGTGCCAATAAATTAACTCTGCCCTTAAAGCTCACAACTGTACTTCTGCATTATGCCCTTTTATATGGTGAAGACATTTGAGGGCATGCAATCAAAACTGTATTCACAATTTAACCCTGCTTTTTTTGTGTATTAAATAATCAAGAGCACAAGTCATCTTGGGTAGAAAATTAGTCAGACACACATGCACATAGTATAATAATTATTTATTTACACTGCACACAAAATTAGTGGATATTTAATTATGGATTTTTTAAAATCCCCCCTATTTTTTGTGAGCATTTTTCGCATATAATAATACTTTTATTTACATTTAAAATGGATTATAAAAAATTGATGATATCAAAACATGACAGATGGCTTCAATCCTACATCTGTGTCAGCATGTTTACTGCGAAGTCCCAGAAGTAATCAAGCCAGAGTCTTGACCAGGCAAAATCTTTTACAAGTGTGTCCACTCTACAGGTGAGACTTAGGATTGACACTTTGTAAACCATGTCTATTTATAATACCAAAAAGAGCAGAGAATAAGCCTTCACTCACTAGTATAAATAAGTTATCCTATGGCCACCCACCCTACTCAAGGCCACTGTTCAACATCTGTAGGTTTTTGGTACAGCTAACACGACCCTAAAAAAAACATGAACGTGTCCCAGACATGGCAAGTGATTATGTTCCACTGAGTAGCCTTCTTCTCTCTCAGACACAGCCAAATATTTTGTCATGTTGTGGTGACACCAACCAAGTAGGCACCACTGGGACTCAAACTCATGACCCAGTGTAACAGACCACTGCACCCATAGAGAACCAAAAGGCATATTTATTTATTTAAAATATATTTATTTGGCTTGATTTTTATTCAAGTTTTAGCTACCCTCAAAGAAAATATATCCACTTCTATTCCACTAGCTTTTAGTATTTATATAAAAAATTTGTACGCCTTTACCTCGCTCTTAAGCTCTCACTGGGGGGTAAACACAAGCAGCTGGTTGAGGGATGTGTTGTGGGTCTGAAACTAAATGAGCAGTCAACCAGGAAAGCAGTGCAGCATAATGCAAATACTGGGAAAGTGGAGAATGGACTGTTCTAGAAAAAAAAAATAAAACATGCAACCTGCTCAAAAATTCATGGGGCAAAATACAGTTTTTGTGCAGAATGTTTCTGAAAAAATTCAATGTGATTAACAATAGTTTCATCATACTTAAGATGTATTCATGTTTCAAGTCACAGGGAACAAATCAACAGCAAGAATGGAAGCTAAAAGATTTCAAGATTCATCAACGGGGTGTCTCGAGGGTTATGAGGGCTGACCTGGGGTATAGATAAGGGTCCTATTTAAAACAGTCCACCAGTGCATCTTAACTTGGCCAAGTCACATTTGGTGCTGTCATATTTACAAACATATACTTCTGTGTGCATATATGTTGTGTCAGAGTTTGCTAAAAATCTTGCATAAGCTTGTTAAAAGCAAACCCTAAAAGAAACACATGCTCTCATGAGCAAACTGCCTCTGGAATTGCAAGAGCTGAAGTGGTCACTGGCAGAATGAAGGGTAAAATTACCTACCGAGGGAGAAATGAAGGAGGGATAGAGAATGCCTTGATAGGTGTTGTTCTTTGCCTGTTTGAAATTCAGTCCGTTTGTTGGTTTTTAGATTTGCTTAAACCCTTCACCCTATGTCAGCATTTGCCTTTTGTTAAATGGCAGTTCTTTTCTGTGGCTGTCATAATTGACACAATTTCCATAATGGACATATTTATATAACGATATCAAAACAATGCAAGAAGGGAAAAATAACTCTAAACCCATACCATCCTGCTTACAGTGTTTTAATATCTGATACACATTTCCTTCTGGTGACTGGAGCTTTACATCATGACTCATCCTGACATGTCCAATCCCAGCACATGGCAACATGGAACAGCTGGGCAAAGACTGCAGGACCAGAAGATGGCCTGAAATACCAGATGGCCAATTACACCTCATAATGCCTATTTATAAATAATAAGGCAGGTACCCAATTAAACAAAGCCAAATAGCCAAGGTTTCCCCTACAGCATCAGCAAAATGGGTGCTGTTATGTGTGAAAACCTCTATTATATCAAACATGAACATCTTGCTTGGTTTTCTCTTGGTTTGGTCTGCTCTTTGCTACGACATGATATATTCAAGGTTAGCATTGCGATGCAACGGTGCTCATCAGCTGTAATTTAGCCAGTCACATTCTGTATGTCGGCTGCTGACGTTCTGGGATCCTTTCAGTTTTGATTTAATGGCTCTTCCCTACAAATATTCTGGTTAGGCCTTGGGACTTCCCTGCATGTCTTTATGACCTTGTCCTGAAATGTGATTATCTAACCCCACTCACCTAATTACAACAAACGTGTCCTCTTCATGTACTCACTTTCTTGATCCTCCACTGAAACACACTCTCCTTTTTGCATGACATCAGACTGAGATGTGTTTTCTCATCTGATATATCTTCCCTATGGTTAATACTAAAATTCAATCAGCTACTGGTGCCGTAAATCATCATATTCCCTGTTATTTCAACAGAGCAATACCATAACCTCTGATCTCCATTAAAGGATGTAATTGACAAAGTGCAGATCAGGTACTTTATAGCTCTCATGCCACTTGCAAAAACCAATTAGGTTCTTTTTGACCCACTGGTTTAACAGGCTGTCACAGATGTAGCACTTTGGCATGACAGTGACTACAGAAAATTGCATAAAATTGGGGGGGGGGTAATAAGAGGGGAAAAGACAGACCAATCAAATAAAAGCAAGAAAATCACAACAGCTACCTGGTTGAGGATCTTTAGAGATATTGTTTTGTAGCATGGCAGGGCAATGATAGAAGATGTAAAGGTTGCTAATCATGACCCTTTACTTGCAGACACACTAAAATTGATTTTTCTTTTGCCTTCTATGAACATGGACTAAAAAGGACTGTAAGAGATGAGCTAATGGATGAGAGATCTAGAGCATGCTATAATTGCAGAGGTGATTGGGGTTGATCTTGATTGGGGTTCAGCTTTAGAAACAGATGCATAAGGAAGAAGGACATGGCCATTGGTATGGTGTAAATTATGGGGTCACTTGTGACGACAGTGCATTAAGGTGTGTGAAGTGAGCCAGAATATATAAAATAATAATGAACAATAATTAACAATATTCATCACGTGATATAATGCATAATATTGGTAAATTATTCTGACAAATCAAAAACCTTTTTAAAAAGTTATTTTTTATCACTTCTGGAGATGTAGTAATGTGCAAAAGTCTTTGGCCACTATTAGGTTTGATGTTTTAATGACCCTAGATAATATACTGTAAATTAGTTTACCCAATAATTTCAAACTTCACTCCATAGTACACTTTCTATTTATATTCAAATCATTGTGCACTATAGCAAATAGCAAAAGTTTTCACCTTACTTAAAACATTCCAAAAAGTGTTTTATTGGCTAATACACTTCCAAAAAAGACAATTCCTGACCAAGTTTCTTTAAATAGAAAACGAAAGAAAGAAGAGATCCAGAAACTGTGATCAACTCTAAGTACTGATTAGGCAGGAATGGGTTGCCATCATTTAAGATTTTGTCCAAAAGCTGATATTGCAAAAAAAAAAAAGGCCAACACTGTAAATGTATTTATATAAAATAAGCAAAGTCTTTGCTTAAACTGGATGCATTTGTCAATAAAAAAGTAAAGTAAAATGTAAATATACCATATACAATATGCATGTATAATATAATTTCAAAACATTCAAAACAACATACAAGAAAACTCAGAACAAAGGTACAGTTAATTTATTTGCTACTTTGGTATCAACTCCTGGCAACTGCATGTCTCACACACACACACTTACATAAGTGCATTCAGGCTGATAACTGACCACAGAGACCCATGGTTCCCTTTAGCAATAGATAAGTAAATCATGGCATGTTCACTACAAATTCCCAGTGATAGATTCTGTGTAACTAAATAATAACATGGGTGACCCATCAACCTGTCCTGAGCATTCAGTGCCTCTGGCTACTCTCTGCCCATATTGGTTAATGCTACAGTGCTATAGTCCAACACATTGAGCTAACACAGTGCAAGCTGGCCAGCACATGGAGGACCATGCCAATCTGAGTATCTGGTACAGTTCCCTAAGCATCTGCCTTCCCAGGCACCAATCAGGTCATTGCAAAACAAAGAAATAGAGCAATAAGAGAACAATGCGTATATAAAGCAATAAATAAGACAGATGAAAGTAAGAAGGATGAAGACAATTGCAAAGAAGCCCGAAAAAGGGTTTGAGGGATTATGATAGAGAAATAGTATATGGTGCACCGCCACTAGGTAGCTGTCTATACTATGCTTGTGATTCTAGTGTTAAACAACCCACTTACCCTACCCACTCATTTCCCGCTACCTATACGACGCAGAAAAAAATGTACATGCATGTATTAGCTGCTTTACAATAATGATCATAGCTTTGTTTATCTGCTGCCAGTGTTATTGTTGACATATGCCTACATCCTCTAACAGCTAAATTAGATCTTTTTTCAGATATCTGGCTGTGGGCTGTAGCTCACACTTTCAGATGAATGAGTATGTGCTGGGTTTGCCTCCTGCTGCAGGACCAGGGGCTAGACATTAGCATCAATTGCTCTGCTGAAGAGTTTTATCATAAAGCAGACATCAATAAGAGGAGCTGTGGCACTCCTCCAGACACCCTAACCACCACCACCACCCCCAGCTATGACTTGCACTGAGGTGTGATCCTCACAATATTAAGCCATTTTTATTATCTCCTAATGGCACAGAGAGCCTGATTTAGCATTTCAGTTTTTTAGCTTGCCCGGGCTATTTCATTAGCATGCCTATTGTCTTTCGGCAGAGTATGTGTCTTAGATAGAATTTGTGTGTTTAGGTGGGTATAATGGGTTGGCAGAAAATGTATGTTCACTAACAGCCTTAGGCAGAGCTGACAATGGCATTGCAGTATTCTGGTGCTGTAAGTGTTCCTGTGATGGTTCATTCTCAAATAGACACATATGAGCCATATTTTTAACTGGAAATAAAGGAACTATATAAAATATTTGGAAGGATAGAAGAACACAGGGCTAAACAGACATAAACCGGGATATGGCAGCCAGAAAAAGGATAGTAAAAGATGGAATACAATATGGTAAAATGGGAAAGGAAGGACCTATTTGAGTGCTACCATCTCTCACACCTTAAATGACTTCCTGCATTGCATATATTGGAACAATTTCTTCTGTAAGAGTTGACATAAAACCTTTAAGGTCCCCATGGAGGACGAACTTAGGAGTGCTTTATGCTATAGTTGGATTATTAGTGTGTCCAGATACAATATGCAGAATGACAAGCTACAACGATAGGATAGGGATCCCATAATATGGGATACGATAGGATGGATTAGCATAGAATAAGAGTATAAGATTGAATAACAAGGGATATGATAGGATAGGCTGGGTATAAAAAGGATTGGATATGACCCAAATGCAATATGAATATGATACTGTAGGATAAAATGATGCAGTACATTGTACTATAGAAATGCATAGCATAGGAATTGATGCAGTACGATAGGTTTAAACATCTGATCTAATGTGGCATAATAGGAAGGAATTAGATATATTGGACGTATAGTTGTAGAATGACTGACTGTTATATTTGCTATAATTGAACTTTTCTCTTATATAGAAGAAGTGTGAGGTCTTAAAACCTGAGAGATGAAAAAAATAATGATCCAGTAGAGTATCGTTCAAATACATTCTAACACTGATCAACACACTCAGAATGTTCTTTATCCAAGTTATCCTCACACGCTTCATCTCCCACATCTGTGTTCTCTGCCCAAGGCTAATCATGTGTGCTCTAAATTGGCCAGGGCAGTGCCAGGTTAGCAGGCAGCTTGTTTACCAATGAAGCAGGTGGCAAAAGTGCTCCTGCTGGAATAATGAGGCGAAAAGCCATTCTCCGGATACTGTCGGCAGTTTTTGGAGCCTCCCAACCGGCTGAATGGCTTGTGTTAAAGACTGCATTAAGGCTCGCTGGGACCTGCCAGTCAGTCACATAGCAACACATTCGACTCACTGAATATCTGTACAGCTGGAAAGTCTGCTACAGCATAAAATCTGCCTGGTAAAACAGTCTTGGTACTACAATAGGATAAATAGTTGTGTATTGCAGGGCAAAGTATTGCTTTGCACCACATGCATCTCAATGAATGCATAAATGTATCATTACTGTATGGTAATGATCTTAAAATGAAATAATCAGTAAGCAGCTGTCACAGGTCATTTGTTGTGTTAAAAATGCGTGTAAAATGACTGCCGAAAAAGAAAAGAAACAAGAAAATACAGGGTAATCCAGTTAATCGGACCATATCGGGGTGTGATCGTTTTGGTCCTTATGTTACAAGACAGGACATGCTATAATTTTTGTAACATATTAAATGTTTATTAAACCTTTATTGTGCAATATACATGTACAGCGAACATACAAACAAGAACTACTGTTGCTTACGAACTATGTTCATTGAAAATAAATTTGCAATACGCTTTTCGAAACAAACACTATGTATAGGTACTGTATAGGTATAGCATGCAAAACATAATACTGTAAAAAAAAGTTCTTACTAAATACCAGACAGTTTAAAGAACTTATCCATTTTGATCTGACACATTCTCTTGACGGACTGCAGAAAATCAAGAAAGTGGTGGGCGTGTTTACCTCCTGCTGGTTTTGCTCTTGTCAAGACAACTTTTCGGATTTCCTGACCTGACCTGATGAATATATATATATATGAATATAAATATATATGAATACCGAATCCTAAAGTACCGAAATA
>JAUZST010009393.1:0-13008 GCA_034779995.1 Parotocinclus haroldoi
GTTTTTCCTTGCCACTGTCGCCCTGGGCTTGCTCAGCTTGGGATTGGCCTTTTAGATAATGTATTACTGTAAAGCTGTTTTGAGACGATGCTACGTTGTAAAAAGCGCTATAGAAATAAAACTGAATTGAATTGAATCATGGATTAGGCCTGTTTTGCTGCAGCTAGGCCCGGATGGTTTCCCGCTTATTGATGTTACAGTGAATTCTGAATTACACCAGCAAATTTCTTCGACTTGCAACTTGTATGGTCTTACAATCCAAGCAACTGTCGATTTAAAGATCCTCCTCGTGGATCCCAACATCTGGTCAGATTTCTGGTCAGCAGTCGAGTAATTTAACCCCTATACTGCCAGAGTGCCCATTTGAGGAAACTCACTATTTCAGTTGTTCTGTAAAGAGGAACGGCATCGGATCCCTCGACCGGTGTGCAGGATTGATCATTTACTTTATTTTTTTATTTATTTTTTTTTAAAACAAGGGGTCACGACCGATACTGAAAGCAGAGGTTCACATACTTTTACCACTCTCAGATAAGTAACGTAGGATCATTTGCCCTGTAAGTAAATGCCCAAGTGTAATCTTCTGCTCTCGTTTGTCCGCTCAGCCTCATGTTACTTTGTTTGTGTCTTGTGAGATTGTTTTGTTTTTGTTTTTTGTTTTTTTTTTTTCATTCAGCTACTGAATGCTGTACAAAATGAAATTTTTCCTTCCGCGGCTCCACTATATAGAGTTTAGAGAGGGAGCGACGGCTAAAATTGTGCCCATCTATCCCTAAAAGTCTATTATATTGTCAAGAAATGTGTTTCGTTGCCTACTTTTCCCAGGTCATATTTCTGTCCCCGTGTTGTTGTTGTTTCATTGCAGCCGTTTTAGCCGTGATCATTTATTTTTGGCTGCCATGTAAATCATCGCACCATGCCTTCAGAGGACGTGTCGGCAGCCTAAATGACTCCGGCAGAACGTAAAGGTGACGGAAACAAAAAGCGGTGTTCATTTGTGGCAGAGATCTAAAAACAGACGTGCTTTATTTCTTTATTTCTGACGTCATGAGCAGGTCTGATCGGATAATTGCTACTGACTGTGACCTACCGTGTACAGGACGCGGTGGGCTGTGGGAGCCCGGTGGATGAGATACTGGATTACGGACTACGGACCAGAAGGTTCAGGTTTCATACCCCACCTTTTCCAAGCTTTCACAGTCGGGTCCCTGAGCAAGGCCCTTAAATTACAATTGCTTGGTCTGTAAAACCGTATCAATTATAAGTCGATCCGGATAAGAGCGTCTGCTAAATGGCAGTAGATCGTGGCCACAAGGACAACAAAACGATCGCTTTGCAATCCCATTAGCGGTGAAGAATGAATCGGTGGTGTGAAGAAGCCAGTTAAGATCGTGCTCTACAGTGATAGCTGCTGACAGAAACTCGTTTTGGGAGAGATTTTAAAAATGACAGCTGGCTCGGCCCAGTGAGTGTGACGGCCAGGCCTGTTAGCACCAAAACAACCACTGACATCAGCCTGTTAACAAAGTGCGCTACTCGAAGCTAAAAGCCTCAAGCAGCCATTTTGTTTCCAGCTCAGTGGACCTGTTTCTGTAGCCCCAAAAGAAAATGGTAGAGCTTAGTAACTGACGTCTCTCCTCCTGTCTGTCTAGCTGACCGTTCTTTGCGCGATTGTGCCCGTTATGTCCGTAATAAGATGTTCTTGGTGTACGTCTTGCGTTGTAGTTGCGTAATCAGAGCGAAGCTTAGCCTCAGGCCCTGCCCACAGCTCCGGATAATGGAGCAGGTCGAAATGTAAGCCTTATTGAGCTTTTTTTTTTTGTCTGTCCGGTCAGGGTCAGCAAACGATGCTGGGTCTCAGTAAAGGTGCTGCACTGCATGGTTCACTGCGTCGCTGAGGAACAGAAATGTGAGAGAATCTTGAGTAACCTGGACATTCGGGCCTAGAGATGGATAAGAACGCTGTAACTGCAGCAAAGAAAGATATCAAGAAATCAGGGGCGAAACACAAAAGGAGGATCAGACGTGCAAGACTTTTGCAAAATCCCGCTTTGCTGGGCAAAATCTTTGTTTGTATCGCATTATTTACTTCAATTATTATTATTTACTTCATTTTACTCTTTCTTTCCTCGCGGTTCAAGTCCCGCTTGACGCGGGGTCCGCTCATACCCACGAAGACGCGACCAGGGAACACTTTGACCGACGTGTCGCATCGCCAGTCTTCACATTTAATACAAAATTAACTATTTCAGGTAACATCTAGGCCACCCAAGGAGGTCGAGTCCCTTCATGAGTCTTGGTCCTGGGACTGGGGTGGCCTAGCGGTTAAGGTACTGGACTATGGACCAGAAGGTCCAAATCCCACCTCTGTCACAGTTGGGGTCCTGAGCAAGGCCCTTAACCCACAATTGCTTGGATTGTAAGACTGTCTTGATTGTAAAAATTATAAAAGTTGCTCTGAAAAAGGGCGTCTGCGAAACAATGTAAATGTCCTCTCACGGTTTCTGTCTTCTACATTGGAGTTTTTCCTTTCCACTAGCGCCCTAGGCTTGCTCAACTTGAGGTTGGGCTTTTAAGATAATATATTGTTAAAGCAGCTTCGGGACAATGCCCTCGTTGTAAAAAAAAGCGCTACAGAAATAAATTTGACTTGACTTGATTTATATCCTGCTTATTCTGTTAGCTTTAGTGGTCATTGGACTTTGTAGTTCTGCAGTTACAGACTGTAGTCCATCTGTTTCTGTACTTACTTTGTTCGACCCCCCCTTTACTCTGTTATGGTGAGCATCCCACAAGGGACCAGGTACTGTTTGGGTTTGTCTGATGGGTCATTCTCCGTGTAAACAAACTCTCAGTTACACAGTGAAAACACCGAGCGAGTTCAACCCCGAATAAGCTTGAAGCTACCTTTTGTTTTTCAGAGATAATCAGTTTTTGGTAACGTTTGGGTCGTTTAATACCCATGGTGAGAGATTTCCCAAGAATTCCCACTGAACAGCTCACTCGACTCCTCACAGGCAGAGTTCAGTGATGGAACACGGGCGTTTGCTCAGAAATAGATTGGTGTACGGTTAACATTCAGGTCTGATCTCTTATCATTTGGATGCCCTCAGTGCATTTGAAGCTAAGCTTTTAAGCTTAGTTATGCTATCCAGAACTGCCCAGTGCCTTATGGTTTTCTCAGGTGTGGTCACGTAAACGGGCATGGCCTGATCTAGAATCCCGATGTTTACACACAGATTACACCAGTTACAGTCAGTGTTTTCAGACTGCATGCGTGTGAGCCTTTCAACACGGTTGCCAGGTCCACGTATTCTTAAGAATTTATTTGATCTTTTTTTTGTTTTAGTTTTGGCTCTGCCTAGATCTGGCAATCGCATTTTCTGATGTTGATGGATTATTCAAGCTGATGTAAATGGTATGCTCTAATCTAGAAATCTGGATTTCGTTAAGTAATCTTTCTCAAGGCATCCGTTTTTTTTGTTTGTATTTTTTTTTTTTTTTATCCGGTCGTTTCGGGGTGCGCACGAAACAAACAGGTTGCCAGGTCCTCTTAATTTAAACAAGTTCCCTTCATCAGACTAGTTTTCTCTCGCAGGACCTGGCAAGCCTTGGAGAACCTAAAACACAGTATGCGATTGGCAAAAAAAAAACGACAAGTTACATTGTTTATTAAACTTTATGCCACGTCCTTCTGTGAGTTACTGACTGGTTCCAAGAAACAAAAAAAAGCGCATGTAAACTCTTAACTTATCAGATTATTAAGTGCACGTAAGCATAGTCACCGAGGTCAGGTTATTTCAAATGGTCCTTCAGGGGTGCCACATTTAGTTTCTTAAGTTCTCTACCAAGAAGGGACGTTGGGACGCGGTAGTGGCCAAGGGAAATCAGTCCTAATATTTTTCTTTGCCATTTCTACCTTTTCCACGGCCTCTTCAATTATTGTTCCTCTTGCTCTCCTGACACCGGCCCTCTAATCTCCTTCCTTTCCCCTGAATGTCTCCTAAAAGGCACATATGAGTTTTGGAGCGCTAACTCTCCTTGGTGCTTTCAACTGTGTTTGAGCACGGAGACGTTTCTGTATCGTTGTGAGGACCAAACATAATCACAAGGATGAAAAGAAAGAAAAGAAAAGATTCGACCCAATAGCATTAATTACCCACAATAATACAAATGTCTTATGGAAAGTCCCCACAAGGACAGAAAGACAAACTTGTGTGATTGTGTTAACCCCCGTGTGCACAGGTGGGCTCCAGTGACCACAGTGGTAACTCGGGCGAGGCGACAGGTGAAATAATGAAAGGAACGGAGTTAGCGGTGGGGGTTGCAGAGGAAGAGAGAAGCCGAACTCTAAAAATGGAGCAGAAGGAAAGTCTCAGAAAAAGGCGCCTGATAAGACAGTAATTTTTCTGTAAAACAAAAAAACTGGACCAGACCATGGTTCCTCAGTGTGCTCCGAAAACGTGAGAAAAACACAGCATTTCCCAGGAGAAATGAGAGGGGGGAAAAAAAAAAAGGTAGACGAACCCTACAGGCCGGAGAATTTCGCTTCAGTTTTGACGCGTTTCCAGTGTTGGGTTTGTCACTGAAGTCAATTATCTCAAAGCTGCTAGTTTTATATCCTGGTCTCAAATGGATGTGCACAGTAATTGCATGATGCCGAATCTGCTCCTGGGATTCGATGGAGAAAGTGCAATGTTGGGTGGACTTTTATTTTTGTTTTCGGGTTCTGAGTAAGAGTTAAGAGTCATTCACTCTTAAGTTCCTGCCTAGTTGCTCCGTTGGCATGGCTTAAGAAATATTACGGCGCAAAGAAACTCGGCATCAGATTCAAATGGCTACGCCGGCAGAACGACTGGCGAGACACTGGAGGTTAATCAGTGTCCCTGGAAACAAGAATTCAATTTCGGTAACGAAAAACGATACAGTGTATAATAAGCTTTGCATATTTTATTAAAAAGTAGCGGCGCATCGGGTTTAAAGGATGAATTGCTCTGATTTTTGTTTATTTATTTTGCAGTAATTTTGTAAGTGAGGAATTTGGTCGGGACGTTCAAACATCTAAATAGACACGAGTGAAAGTGCAATTAACAGGAAAATTAATAATAACCAGGGCTGGCTCGATACCATTTTTTTTTACGCCCGATACCGATATCGATATTGCAAACTTGAAGATCTGGCGATACCGAGATCAGACCGAGACTCCTGCCGCCTCTTGAAATACTGGCGTTACATACGCTGCACTCGTCACACGTCTCTGTTTAAGTATAAACGTGATAGGAAAGATATCGGATCAAACTTTTTTTTTTTTTCTCCCCCCAATCCTATCTCCGATCCAGTGATTTTTACCACATATCGGGCCGATACAGAATATCGAATCGATACAGCCCTTACAATAACGCATACCTTAATGTACAAAATTCCTCAATACTTAATTTAACCCATCCGTATTACCGAAACGTATCCCAAACGTTTTTCTTACCATATCCGGTTATAGTTAGTTAGTAATAGTTTGGGACGACTTGCTCTTTTTTGAAATGGATAAAATTCAAATGGCAACACTGCTGCATTTCATTCTAAATTGATCAATTACTGCCGACGGCCTGATAAAACAGCCAAGCGCTATTTTAATTAGATTTTTATTATTACATTTTTAATGCATTTCCCTGGGGGATGCGAGGCAAGTGCTCACAAATGCCCACAGCCTGCTGGCATCGCCATGAGCTGGTGAAGGCAGGACCTATATCCTTCCCTTCTTGGCAGCAGTGCCAGGATGCCGGTGATAAGGTGACCACTTAAGAGTTTAGTCTGAAATACTGTCTGGAGACAGTACAATTAGACCGATGGTAGAGACCAGCCCGGCGTACCGCCCTGCACTCTGTACGTTATCCTGACACTACGCTGCTAACAGGACCCGGTACAAGGCCTTATCTCAGCTGATAATGCCGCCTTAACGATTTCCTGTGGGCACCATGTACTGTTTTATGGCCCTGAAGACCCGCTAAATGTGCAGACTCCAGAGTCTTACCTTCTCCGAATGTACCTGATCTGCCCCCTGAGCTGGGCAGGGGGCTGAATGTGCGGGAAAGTGACCTTCACAAAGGGAACTAAAGGAAAAAAAAAATACAAATCCTGGCAAAAGTAGAACAGGAAAGCGTTCTCCTACCGATAACTGTTATAATTTCCATGTCCCTGGGATGGCAAATTCTATTCAGGTATATACAGCGGTGCTCAAGTTTGTGAACCCTTTAGATTTTTTTTGTAGTTCTGCATAAATATGACTTAAAACATTATCAGATTTTCGCACAAGTCCTAAAAGCGGACGAAGAGAACCCGGTTAAACGAGACAAAAAGATTATTAACTTGGTCATTTATTGATTAAGGAAGATATATTGCATATTTGTGAGTGGCAAAAGTACGTGAAACTCTAGTCAAGTGCTTTCAGTCAATGGGACGGCAATCGGGCGTGAGTGGGCAGCCTTTTTTTAATTAATTTATTTAGTCTTTTAACGAACGGGGAGCTGTTAAAGTCTGCTCTTCATGGCGTGTGTTTGTGGAAGTGTATCATGGCATGAACAAAGGAGATTTATGAGGACCTCCGAAAAATTGTTAATGCTCATCAGGCTGGAAAAGGTTACAAAACCATCTCTGAAGAGTTTAGACTCCACCGATCCACAGTCAGACGGAGGGAATTCAACACCATTGTTACCCTCCCCTGGAGTGGTCGACCAGCAAAGGTCACTCTGCACACAAGGCATGTAATATTCTGCGATGTCACAAAGAACCCCAGGGTAACTTCTGAGCAACTAAAGGCCTCTCTCCCATTGGCTAATGTTAATATTCGGGAGAACACTGAACAACAAGGAGAAAGCCACGGCTCTCCAAAATTGGGGCCATTTCAAAATGAGTACAGAGCGATTTTATTTTTTTTAAAAAAAAGCATCTTTTGTTATTAAACAAGATGATCGGAAAAGGAAACGACAAGTCAAAAGTTCTATGACGCCAATGAGATGCAAAAACGTAATGAATTTGTGAAAATGCACTACATAAAAGGTCAAACGTGCTGGAGTATCTGAACATTCCCCCACATCTCAGCCCTTGTCCTGCCTCGGGAACACGATTTACCTGCATGTGAAGCTTGGAGAGTCGTAGGACGTCCCGAGGTGGGAGCAGGACTTGGAACATCCCAAAGCGTGATTAGCAGACTAGGGAATCGCTTTTAAGAGCCCGGGATGGTATAAATAAGACTGGGGCAGGGTCGCCCTTCTGCCACGGCAGCGGATGACGACC
This sequence comes from Parotocinclus haroldoi, assembly GCA_034779995.1. NCBI lineage: Eukaryota > Metazoa > Chordata > Actinopteri > Siluriformes > Loricariidae > Parotocinclus > Parotocinclus haroldoi. Next base: position 7,291 of record JAUZST010009393.1, read on the forward strand.
TAAGGAACAGGCGCAGCAATGCAACAGAGTTTCGGGGACAGTTTCTTGCTGCCACTGAATGACGGAAATACACCCAGACCTTACGAAATCACCACCAACGTGTTGGGCTGCATGCCCGCCGAGGAATGCTATGCATTCCGTTATCTACCGAACAATGCAGAACACATAGAAGGTGGGCTGATGAGCATCAGCATCGGACCCGTGATGATTGGTCAGCTGCCGCTTTGAGTCACGTCTGAGTCACGCTTCAGTTTGGAGCCTGATGAGCATCATGTGGTCTGGTGTGAACGAGGAACACGGGAGAATGGACGGTTCATGACAAAAAGGGATTTTTTAGACACAATATAGACACACATATCGATTGATTTACAGTATTACTGATTCTTACCGTGTTTAGATGAGAAACTTTGCTTTTGGTTCCTTGTGTCTAAAAAGGTTTTTATGTATTTTCTTTAGCAAGATGGAGAGAAGGTCATCAGTGTGATGTTTGCAGATGGCTCCTGTAGTTCTGGTACAAACCATGATGCACACTTTGTCATGAATCTTTACCTCTTAAGGCACCTTTTCGCACCAAGTCCGCTTTTTATTTTTTATTTTTTCTCACAAAATAAACAGATGCGATTATTAGTGGGTTTTTTTTTTTTTTTTTTTTTTTTTTAAACGTGGAGTTACCTTCACACCAAATGCACTCCGTTTTTTTTTTTTTATCTAAAAACTCTCAAAACTCCCTGTCTGCTTTTCGCTTTTGCTTTCTTCAATTTCCTTCACTTGACATGTCGCGTCTTTTACACATCATCAACTCCAGAAAACAAAAACATGAGTAGTTTAGTACAGGAAGCTCTAGTTTGTGTTTTTGCGATCCTGAACAGACTAGAAAGCTCTTCGATTAACAGTAGAACGGTTTCATTCAGTCACCCTGAGCTTCTACACCATCGTTCTCCAGCCTTTCGTTTTTTTTTTCCAACACATTTTCTTGAATATCCATGTTTTTTATAATCAGCCTGTAAGCTCTTGTGCTTTGGTACTAACAGGATGAGCTGTTCTGCCTGGCAACAGCGCTCTGATTGGTCAGCCTGGTGTTTTACCACATCGGAACAACGCAGAAATCAGTTTATGCAACGTCGCAGTCCGTCTGTTTCAGACTCTGTTTGAGGGACGCTGTTAATATACACGAGTATTTTCTATATCTTTTTAAATGGACGTGTTTTTTTTTTGTGTGTAAAAAGTTTAAGGCTTTTTTTTTTTTTTATTTCCTTACAAATGTGCCCCAGTCTTTTCCTTTCTTCGGAACCGGGCTATTTTTTTTCTTGCTCCTTTATTTCCTCTGCCAGGGCCGTGACCTATAGCAGGAACTGGGAGCACGTTGGGTTTATTTTGCTCCTGCGTCTAATTTTAAGTGGTCCCAGTCCGGCCCCTCTTTATCCCTCACACAGCTTTCCTTCTAGCTTTAGAAATCTCAAACCCATTGGCTCACTGTCCTTCCCTGAAGGCTGTACGTCGTAGGGCATTTGGTTTTGCCAAAGTGCAAAACGTCTTCTGAAAAAAGGACCTGAACACGAGAGCTGTGGAACGACTAAAATATTGTTATTGCGTTTCCTTAATATTGTGTCAGATGTTGTATTACCGCTAATTACGAAGTGTCAGGGTGCCATTAATCGACAGGTTTTTTTTTTTTTTTTTTTTAAATGTAAATACACAGTCTATCCGCAGTCAGTACGGCAAACTTGCAAACTCCACTTCTGTGGAGTCCAGGCCTGGGTATCAAACCTTGTGAGCACAAACTGGCAGCGCTCGGCATCGTGCATCACCTGACAGAAGTGTCATCAGTCCCATAAATATGCTCTACGTGCAACACCTCCTAAAACGGCAGGTGCGCTCTGAGAAGTAGAGATCATACCGTATGAGAAAAGCCATTTTACAAATAAAGCCAGGCTGTAATGAATGATCTTAAAGAAAAGCAAATCTAAAAAAGAAAAACGAAAAGCACAGAGCGATTGAGGGAGAGATTAAAGCAGACAAGGCATCAGAGCATGATGGGAAACCTGTGCTTTTCTCCACACAGCCCACTTTCTAGGTGTGATTAAGCATAAAATGAAAATGGGAGCAGATTTGCCCGGACCCTGTGTGTGTGTAGAAATAATGCATCCAGCCTTCTTGGTCCCCAAAAGTCTAGGAAAGGGAAGAAGGTGAAGAGGTTTGAATATAAACTCTTATATATTCTACAGCATGTCTCTCACTCACACACGTCTGCTTTTACCTTGCTGGGTCTTCGGGGCTTTAGGCGCAGGTACGAGCTGAGCTGCTGTAGGTCTGGAGCAGGAATTTAAAGCTGGAGAGGGATGTAGATTTTAATGAGAGAGAAAGTTGAAGCGAGCGCTTGTTGATATAAGAGCCTGCAGAGTGAGGGCATGTGCACTTTTGGAAGAGTGAGCCGGCAGCCTGCAGTGCAGCAGCAGCAGCAGCAGCAGCGTTAGATGGAGTGGATGCGATGTAGATCTTCATTGCCGTGAAGCTGTAGCTTACCCTGGATTAGACGTTTGCAAAACCGACACACAATGTTCAGCTGTCGCTAATGTGATTCGTCGCAGCCTGAGCGCACAGAAAGATTTGTGTTCGCGTTGGCGCACTGGGTACGACGCCGCGAGGGCCAATCCATCTCACCCGTACAAACGTGCATGTTTTACAGCGTCGTGCCGCGTATCTGTCTGGGTGTGTTTATGTGCCAAACGCAAATCTAGAACAATCTATATATATATATATATATATATATTTATAAAATATAAAGTATGTGTGTGTATGTATATATATAAATATAAATATATACACCAGCATATCAAGAGGTGGTAGCAGTGTATCGCTCTGATATCGGTATCGCCAGAAATTCGCGGTTGCAGTATCGGTATCGGGCGTAAAAAAAAACCTGTATTGAGCCAGCCGCAGCAAATACACTGAAAAAAAAAAAATCAACAAGAGAACTTCTTCTGATCCTGAGAAGATCCAGATTATAGAACTTACTATTGATCAGAAGTAAGTATAATAAGTAAGTATAATTAAGTATAATAAGAATAATAAGTACAGTGAGGAAAGAAAGAGGAAAATGGGAGAAAGTGAGGAAATTAGGTCACGGGTTGCCTGTGGTAAGCATTTACGGATTAAAATGATCTTCATTTCCGCTCAGAGCAGCGAATGTGTGTCCCTGTCTCTGCGTCTCTCTGTGCTTCCCCGTGTCCCTGTTTCCCTATCTGTCCGTCTGTGTTTCTCTGTGCGCCCCTCTGTGTCACTCTGCATGTCCTTGTGTCTCTCTGAATCTATCTGTGTCTCTGTGCTTATCTGTGTCTCTCTGTGTGTGTGTCTTTGTGTGTCTCTCTGTGCATCACCGTGTCCCTGTTTCTCTCTCTGTTTCTCTGTGCGCCCCTCTGTGTCTCCCTGCGTGTCCCTGTTTCTCTGTGCGCCCCATCTGTGTCTCTCTGCGTGTCCCTGTGTCTCTCTCTGAATCTATCTGTGTCTCTGTGCGTCTCTCTGTGCATCACAGTGTGTCTCTCTGTGTCCCTCTGTTTCTCTGTGCGCCCCTCTGTGTCTCTCTGCGTGTCCCTGTGTCTCTCTCTGAATCTATCTGTGTCTCTGTGCATCACTGTGTGTCTCTCTGTGCGTACCTGTGTGTGTCTGTTTCAAATGTTCCCTAATTTTTATGAGCAGTAAAAGTATAAATGGCAGTGTGATTATTTTTCGGTAAGTTCATAAAGATTTACTGAGGAAAATAAAGTTAATTTTTTTTTTAAATAAAGTAATAGTGAACGTTAATCCACAAATAATTACTTAATTATATTACTGTGGATGTGTATATTACTTTTATATAACTGCGATATATTCTTTATTCTTATTCTTTACTCTGTTCTCTAATGGTCAGGACCCCCAAAGGGCCGGCACATATCGGGTCCTATTTGGTTGGTGAATCATCCTCGGTACTGCACTGACACTGACGTGGTGGTGATGGTGGAGTGTTTGTGTGTTGCACTGGTATGAGTGGATTAGACACAGTAGTGCTGCTGGAGTCTTCTAGATGTAAATTCAGAGACAGTAGCTCATCGATAGCTCAGTGCTGCACACTGTGTTCATCTTCTAATCCTTCCTCCGTTCTCACAGGATGCTGGTGGCTGGATTTTTTTGGTAGGTGGACCATTTTCGCCTTGTCGGCATCGGCGCAGTTCTGAGAACGATCCACCTCCCAAATACTAGCTGATATGTGCTGGTCCTGAGGAGACCAAGGGGACGAACAAAGCATGTAGAGTAACAGATGGACTACAGTCTGTAATTGAACTACAAAGTGCTTCCAAACAGGAAATGGAACTGATAAAATGGAGTGCAGAAACAGGAAAGGTGTTATCTAATAAATTGACCGGTAGGTATATATGTCACAAAACCACAACAGAGAAATGTTAACATGGACAGAAACTAGCAACCCCCAATTCGTCATGCTTAAGCATTTCCCAAAAAACTGTGTTTAGATGATTTATACATTTATACTTACCTTATTTAGCAGACGCCCTTACAATCAATACTGTTTTACAATCTAAGCAATTGTGGGTTAAGGGCCTTGCTCAGGGACCCAACTGTGGCAGAGGTGGGATTTGAACCTTGAACCTTCTGGTCTATAGTTCAGTACCTTAACCCTTAGGTCACGACAGTCCTAGTTTATAAGTCCGAAACAACCGAAATTAAATGTTTTTTTTTGTAAGTCTTTGTCAGATTCCAATACATTTCTATTAAAGGACATGCACAGGAAATCTTTACTGCTCAATGGTTCCTCTTTCAGAGCCCAGCTGAGGCTTAATGGTGATTTGATTTCTCTATCATTTATCTAACAACGTCATCCCAGGGTCGCTGTTTCTTCCAATATTCTTTGAGAAATAGAAATGGACAAAAAGGACACATGATTAGCTTTGAATCAAATCTTTACCTTTGGAATCCCAAGAGAACCCCGAGGCCTTCAATTATGTCCTGGATGGGATGGCCACCCATCACAAATTGCTGCTGTATTACCGGGTTGGGGGGGGGGGGTGTGATCTCCTTAACCCCCCTTACCTTCCACAGGCATGACCAAATGTGTGTCTGCTTGTATTTTATGGGCAGCGTATAAGCATGAGGAAGCAGATCCTGACAGATGTGAGCACAAACGTCTTCGGCGGGTCTTCATTAAGATCTCAGCTAAAGCTCACGGGGAAACGTGGGATTCCTGGAGTCTTTTTGCATCGGAGATAAAACCGAAGGAACGGGGGAAGGAGACTGCTCATTTTCGATTCCGTTTGATCTCAGGTTCGTGTTTGAGAAACTCCAGAGTTGTAAAGGCGCTCTTCTTCCGCTGTGACTGTCCCTGTAGGCTTGCAATCTGATTACAGTTACAGTTTAATAATACTGTCAAGCCTTATATGGATTATATAGGTCAATAAAACAAACGAAACCCCCTAGAAACTCTTTTGTAAGTGCCGTATGAATGTATCCCACGGGCCAATGTATATGAGTTTTAAAGCTAGCTAGTGTTTGCAGTTTTTTTTCCATCCCGTAATCTGTTCGTCCTCCGGTGTTCACTGTGCTCATTCTGACACGCTCAATGAGCGGTGATCTACAAAGGATTCGACTTATTCCTGTTACGATAGGGTCCCCGGGAGATCTCGCGAGACCATTCCTAGTCTCGCTAAATCCCCAGGATCCCTATCTGGT
>JAUZST010009394.1:0-13008 GCA_034779995.1 Parotocinclus haroldoi
TAGTGGTCACGAAGTTCAACATAACACCTCATGGCAAAGAACTCACTGAGGATTTAAAAAAAATAAGATTATCATACATTGGATAAAAGTGTCAGATCTTTGGTGTTGTCCATGAAAAGATATAATAAAATAGTTGTGAGGGATGTACTCATTTTTGTGTGAAAGAGTTTGTGTGAGAGAGAGTGTGTGTGTGTGTGTGTGTATATATGGAACAAAAGTGAGTACGTCCCTCACAACTATATATATATATATATATATACACACACACACACACACACACACACACACACACACACACACACCAAAATGCACATCTATGGACCTCTCTGACCAGAAGTAATGCTCAAATCCTATTGTGCTGTAAAAATTTCCACCAAGGCGGGACTAATATTTTTACAATGTCTATCCTATGGTGACTAAGAATTTTTCCTCACCCCCCTCAAATCTGAAAAATTCGGACCAAAGCAACATATGTTTAACATATTTGAGTGGCTTAATAAGCACAAGTACAGAAGTGAATTAGCACTATTTTAGATAAAAGCTCATGCTAAGACATGTTGTACTTGGGTAAATGTTACACGTGTTGGTATGTGTAGGATCTGAAGCCATTGGCCTTTTCAGATAAACATTAAGGCACTGGAGCAATCTGGGGAATACTTCCACATCAAACACACCCATCTTTGCCCTTTTGCTTATGAACCAACATCTTTATCAGTATATCCAACAAAAATAAGCAATGGGATCACTGAGTCATGGCGACACAGGGAATGAGGCTGAAGACCTTTTTCATTCCTCACAAAGAGCTTAGTCTCTCAAGCCTTCAGGGACAGGGACTAGCCCATAGTCAGAGACTGCAGGACTGTTGCAAGAATTGAGTGTGAAAAAGCATTTGAATAAAAAAAAAAAGCAGTGGAACAGATTTATTTCCTGCTTTGCATCTGTGGTAAACATAAACAGGAACTTCATCCCATCAGCATCATTCACTTTAGGGAATTACAGCAGAAAATTATCCATACATAAACACTGTATGCAGATAATAGGCCACTGACTCAGTATACAATTAGGTAATTGTAAGTATAAGTAAGTAAGTAATTTTACACCAGTGTTTCTTTAACAGGGTACAAAAACTATTGGAGAGTAGCTGCAAACTGTGTGAGCCTACCTCTCGGAGAGCTGGCGGATCTGAGGAATGCCCATATATTTTTGGAAGTGCTCCAGCACATTGACCACACCCTGCAATAAGTTGGCCACTTCACCGTACTGTCTCTTGCGGGTCATGGCCCTGAAATGAAGCTTAATTAATTAAGCAATCAAACACTGTCTAACATTGAATTAAGTGCATCAGTATGCGGTCAGCAGGCAGATAATGCAGAGGCCACTTACTCTAGTGAGTCTACACCTCCAGCTAGCATGTGCAGGTGATTGAGGGTTGTAATGGAGGTAGTTAGGTTACGCTTGGCATGATCCAGCTGTTTGATGTCACGGGTGATCTCTTTTACCTGAGCAAAGAAACAAACCACTCACAACTGATGCCTCCAGCATACCCAGGACTGGGTGGCTCCCCGCTGTTCCCCTGTCCAAACAATTACCCCAGAAAGCCAAACCCTGGCCTTCTGTTGACCTGCTCAGCATTGCTAACATACAGATGGCTAGTGCATTAGCTAGGGTTTAGAAAGCTGCGCTGTATGGAAGCCACAGGATGTCACAATTTCCTTCTCTCCAGTTAGCCACAAAGGGAGAGTGCTGAGAGATGAAACTCCCACTTATGCTGGGTCGAATTTAAATGCCCAGGCTCCTATCTGAAAGCCTTATTTTACTCACCATTTGTTCAGATTTCTCAGCTTTGTCCTTTATATCTTTAATTTTGCCAAACAGTTGCTGGATGGATTTTTGAGCCTCTTCCAGCGCCTGGAATAAAAGTAACATTTCAGACATGCTGAATCTGTGAACACTCTCATAGACATTCAATACATGTGCTGTCACTGCTGTAAAACAGTCTGAAAACTATAATGTAAGTGCTGATAAGTGTAGCTCATTTTCACAAAAATCTTCCTTTATTAACTTTTATTTGACATCTAATCATTTTTCCTGGCATTATACATGGCACTACACGTTTCTCTTGTATTTTGGCTAGCTCTTTTGAGACTTAAACAAATAATATAATATCGTATAGAAGCACAAATAAATCTTGTCTAAGCTAAACCATTAGAATTCTAATGCAAAACAAGCTCATTATGAATCAGCAGGAAATAATGAAATAAGAGATACGAACTGTAAATACTGAGCCTTTCAGAGCATTCACCAAAGGCTCAGACTTTGCAATCAAGGATGAGCTGTGGCTTACTACTTTGTTCGTGTAAGAATGGTCAAGCAACAGAACATTTCTCAATGCAATGTTGCAAAGAACATAGGTCTTTCACAATCAAATGTAAATAATACTGTGAAAAGATTCAGGAGACCCAGAGAAAGCTCAGCCCACATAGGGAAAGACCAGAAACAACTGCTGAATGTGCATGGTCCCTGAGGCCTTAGATGGCACTGCATGAGAAACCTTCATGCTACTGTAATAAATACTTCCACTGGGTCTAGGTCTGGTAGCACTTTGCAGCTTCTCTGGGACTGAGCTAAAATGTTTCACATTACTTTAAATTGTTGTGTGTCTTTATATTTCACTTATTTCAGGTATGTATGGATGATTATTATTATTATTATTATTATTAGTAGTAGTAGTAGTAGTAGTAGTATATGACATCGCTTTGCATATATGCTAAAAAAACAATGGGGTCTGGAATTAATGAAATTGTATTTCAACTTTGAACAAGTTTGAATTGCCATATGGAACAAATTAAGTTTGAATTCCGATGTTCTTTGTTTTGAGATTTTAGACAGATATATACTGCTACCAAGGTGAAATAGTTTCCTAGGAAGAAACCAAGCAATCGTGATTCCATTTGAAAAAAAATTTAATAAGTTGTGTCCAAATCATTAAAATGTGTAATTATTATGACAGATGACAGACACAAGGTTATATCAACACGTGCGCCAATATAATGCAACCAATCAAACTTATGCATATCTTTGGAATGTGGGTGGAAACCAGAGTACACAGAGTAAACACACATGGACACAGGGAGGGTCTGTTGTCTAGATTAAACTGATAAGCTGTGAGCTGTAAAACAACTGCACTAAGTGCATGCACCACTGTGCCGCCCTAAAATGTGCAATTAAAAGCAAACAGGATGTAACAGTTGTAAACATGCCTCTGTCTCAATACTTTGTTCAGAGTGTGTTGCGGGACTGTGGTAGCCTAATGGTTAAGATACTGGACTGGGTTCAGATCCCACCTCTGCCAAGCTGCCACAGTTGGGTCCTTGAGCAAGACCTTTAACCCACAGTTGCTTGCATTTACTAAATATAATAACAGTTTTCATTGAAAATTCCTCCAAAATGTCTTTCTTAGTTTTTTTTTCCTTACATTTTCAGTTACATAAATATTGAAGAGAAGTAATCAATCAGATATTTGTAATGCATTTTACAAAACGTACAAAACTTTTCTGGAAATAGGGTGTTTATTCTTCCATCAATAGCTGACAGGTTGCCACAGTTTTGGAATTTTGGAATTTAAGCAATTCATTTTAAAACCACAGTAAACACACAGATTCAGCTTTTTTGTATTTATAGTGCATAAGGAGGATATAATGGTGTTTTTGACCTCTTTGCCATGTCTTTTTTCTGTATTATTTTTAGTGCGTGTCCTTCACTCATTTAAGCAGAAAACCAAATGGAAACACTTGAAGAAAACTCCTGACCCACAGACTGCCTGCGCATTAAAGCAGGCTATGTTTACAGCTGCTACACTGAAATATGCCAGGCCTGCCACATTTTCTCCCATCTGACCCAAGAGCATCAGTCGAGGGATCATTGCAGCCATGATGTGGACAGTCACAATGCTATTTAGGGTCATGCGAAAGAGGCTCAACAGTTTTTAATGGAGATCTCTGCCAATAAGAGCTAAGCCAACCAAGTGTAGCATGGCTGGCTCATTCTGTCTTTCACAGGCAGATGGAATGTTAACAGCCGGCACCAGCTGCCCTATGGAATTTACCACTTTTACAAGCCTCCTCAAAAAACAGGATGCTCCCTTGCTCTGTGACAGATGACAGAACATCTTTTAGCGTAGCAAAGCACAAAACTAAAGTTTCCACAGACTTTTCAGATTCTAAGCTCAGCTGTCTTACTCTGTAACTCTGTTGCCCTGTGTCATAAAGCCCACAGAGAAGAAATAGCTGACAAATAAAGGAGCATACAAATATTTAGAAGGTAGTGGAGTGAAGTGGATAGGAATTCCACCTCCAGTGATTCGAGTAAGAGCGGAATGTTAGGGGTCTACCTTTTATCTATCTCTCTCAGCAGGTGGGGAGAGAAAAAGCCCGGTGCAGTTAAGGGTAGGAAGTGGAACTTGTAACTGCAACACGTGGACTCTGTTTGCATGTTAAGGATAGCCAAACCAAACACAACTGGCCAACACAAAATGTTTTTTACAAGGTGGCATTCCAATTTTTCTTCACACTCATGTAAACAAGGTTGTTAGAAGGATATAGCATACCATACCACCAAAAATAAAGCACCCAGATGGAAATGTTGCATTGCTGCAAAACATGCAGACAAGTAAATGATTACAGGTGGGGTCTGATTAAACACTTAGTCTTGCGACAAGAGGGTATAAAAGTGCTTCTTCCGCTGCTCAGTAAAAAGGCTCTCAGATTCTACTTTTGGGAACTGTACCTCTTTTTGATAGATCATTGATTCCTAGACATGCCTCTATGACACAATTGTCCACAGCAAGTATCATAAATGTTGATTGGCTATAAATCTGGTGACCGAGCAGGCCAAAAAAGTGATGTGATCTGGCAGAGACATTCCTGGGAAACCCTTGCTGTGTGTGGAGAGCATTAACCTGCTAAAAAAATGCCTGTTTGAAGAGGTCATAATAGTTGTATAAGATAATAATAAGAGGTAACACGTGAACAACAAGTGTGTTGCTCCATAATAAAGGCAGGATCAATGCACTCATCACTGGGCCTCCATGCCCAAACTGGACTGCTGATCCCAAACAGAACCTGGATTCATCACTTAAGAAAAATGCATTTCCAGTTCATAGCAGTCCAGGTTTCTCACTCATGATACTACTACAAATAATGGTGATGATGTCTGGCTGCCAAATTTCAGACAAATAATGGGTGCTGTGACAACAAATGCCCTTCTTCTGAACACCTTAAATTGGTCCAGGCAGATACTGGAGTGTGTATTGAAAATGCCACCTGTGTCTGAATAGTGGACAACAAAGCTGCTCATGCTTGTTGGCAAATCTCTACTGGTGGTCTGTCTAGGCTGTTCAGAGCCTGTTCGTTTGTCCTCACAGATCCACTGCTATCCAAACAGTCCTAACAGCTAGGTCAGAACAGTCTAGGCAGTGGGTCATCCTTCTTCTCTCAGTCCAGTAATGCACCCTGTCCCAAAGTCAACGATCTCTCACTAAGAGAACACTCGAATTCTACCCAAAGGTAGCCTCTGAAAACCACGTGTTAGAGCAGTAGATGCAGGCCACTTTTTAACTAATTTTTCCACACAGAAACACATAAGTACAGACAAAGTAAATAAAAAGAATGCATCTCACCAACACCTAAAAAACTAACTACGCAAATAAACTGCGAAAACAACACCAATCAGCTGCTAAATTTCCTTTATGTGTGCAGATGAAATATTTATTCTACATTCTTGGGGTATTTCCTACACAACATTCCTAAGAAGAGAAAAAAAACTGGACAAGCCATCCTGATCCCAACTGGCGCTCTGACAGCCATAAAACCCTCATCTGAAACCCCACTCCCCAGTTCATATGGGAACACAATATGGCAAGCTTTTATATGGATTTTATAGTAGCATGAAAGAAAACTATATATATTAAGTTATGACCAAGTTACATTAAGTGTAACAACAGTGATGCTGAAAACGTATGCTGAAAAATGCCATCAAATGTCTTTTAGTGTCTTTAAATGTTTTTTAGTGATATTCCGTGCAGTTAAACATTGCCTTGTTTTGACATATTGGAAAATAGCTTTCCATTTCAACAAAGCCATAAAATCTTCATAGACAAACACTGGCAGAAAAATATGATATAATGAAGACCACAGTGACTTTCAATATAGCCCTGACATTAAAGGCCACCTTTCCAACAATTCTATTTTCCAACTTTATGCTCTGCACAGCTATAAGAACCACAAAGCAGTGTACCACATGAGCTCACAGAACAGAGTGCTGAAGCTTCTAGCGAGTAGAAATGAACACTGCCTAAAAGTGAGGTTAGTGCAAGAAGTCTTCACTGGGAGCTTCGTGGAATTCTATAAGTTTGTTTTAAAAGAAATTGAACGTCCCGAATGTATCGCAGACTTCAATCTCACCAAACAAACCTGAACTGGAAAACAGACTTCATTTTCATGGAAATCTTTCCTAGAAGAGTGGTGAATGTAACAGCAACAAAGGAGTTATTAACTCCGTATTAACACCCGTAGTTTTAAATTGAGATTTTTACAAGGACATAGAGTCCTGATGTTCAGACATCTACTTTTTGCAACACAATACACCAGCCTTATTGATAAAATAAAACTGAACAAAGTGAAAGGCCTTCCCCCCCCAAAAAAAAAGATGACCAAAAGAATATTCTGCCAAATAAAAAATTAACTTGGCAATCAACTGACAATGTGTTTTCTTCCCAGTATTTTGTTCACAGGTTAAATATCAATAATGTGAAAGTTCAACATCAATGGGCAGCCACTGACTAACCCAACTCAACTGGAAACTAAGCAGAATGATATTCTTAGCTTTTTTAATGGAAAATCTCAGAACCCTGCAAAGCACCCACTTTCCACCCCCTCCACACAGTGACAGCTATCATCATGAAGGCTCCTGAGACAGAGATTCAGAAGCAGAAGTCTCCACCCTAATGATAAAAAAAGACTCAGACTAAACAAAGAACAAGCAGTGTGTTTTCCATCTCTCCTCCATCAGCCCCCGGCCCCTACATCTGTAATCCAGCATTTCCATCTGCAGAAAGGATTTTCCTTTGGTTGGTGGAAACATCTCTGAGGGACTCCAGCTCTCAGACTCCAACCTTGAGTTTCCACATCTTAGGGTAAACTAGTTAAGAGTGGCTCACCAGACCCATGTCAGTCCTCTGTAGCCTATGCTCGGTTTTCACAATCAGGTGTCACATTTCATCTCTCCCTGCTGCTCTGTAGCTGTGGTGAATCAAGTTTTTCCACCAGCTCCAAGACACAGCATGACATTAAACCACAATGTGGAATGCTAGCATTGCTAAAAATACAGCCAAATATACATGGGTACTATACATTCTCTTTGGGAGTGAGGGAGACAAGAATAGCTCACTATAATAACTAAATCCTAGGATTTGTTCTTAACTCAAAATGAAAAAAGGAAACACATGAGACAAAATATAATGGCTACCGGAACAGCAACATGCGCTTGTTAGTAAATAATGGTTTGTTAAGTAATCATTCTAATTTTCCTCTAATGTTGTACCAGTAAAAAAAGTAAACCAGAACTAAGACTTAACAAAACCCCTTAAATAATAGTATTATAATAGTATCGTTATGAAAAGAATATGTTTCTGAATACCACTCCTGAATTCCACAGTCAATAAAGTATTACATTAAACTAAATCTGCACACTGCATCCATTTTTATGTGTAATTACTTTGTAATTGTGTATAACGTTATATATGCTTCCCTCTACAATTAATGGCACCACGTGTAAAGATGAGTATTGTTTGGTTTATTTATTGTCGCTATCTGCATCAGTTTCAGCGACACACACAAGCTTATCACCAGACTAGACATCCAGCCTTTACTTGAAAAATGTGTAGTCTGAGAAAAAAACCCTCATCAAGAAATAATCATTTTAAATAAAACCACATTTGACTAAAAAGAAATTCTTAGAAAATGCATGTAACCAAAACATTTTCCAGTTATATTTCACTTTTGTAAATGATCACAGTGTCTAACAAGTAACAAGTGCAAACAAGTAACCTATTACTTACAGTTCCACTTGAGAAAATATATATGAGGGGACAAATTCCTCTTAGTCATGCTAAGTCATCAACAATAAAGGCACAATTCTAATAAAAGTGTGTTATTTAGGATGCTATCCTTCCAAAAAGCACTCCTACAGAGTGTGTGCGGGTCAAGTTTTGTGTAAGGAGGGTCTGAGAGAAACATATATTTTTTAAAATACATTTTTTGTCCAGATCGCATAATCACCTTCACAGGAAATGACATGAACACTAAGCAACATATTTATATCGTTTTGAGTACTACAGTCACACACCTGCTTCCCATCCTGTCCCACATTAGTTTGTCCCCTCACCACCGTCCTGATGTCATCATCCAGACGTCTGGTGAAACACAAAGACAAATACAAACAAGGATTGTAATAGTGGGAGAACAACATTAAATAATGTGTGCAAAGTGAAAATCTCACCTGATTTTCAGTCGAATCTTGTTCACCACTTCGTCTATGTTAGCCAGAGACTGCCAGAATCAAAATCGATAACTGTGTTACGATAACAACACTATGCTACATGCTGTCCTAAATTTTTCAGGAATGTGGCCACCAAATATAGGGCACCAGTCACTTAGTTATTGGAGCACCACAGCACAACCTAGTGTTCAGAAAAAGCAAAACAACAAAGCAGATGCACCTTCAACTCGCATCTGTCAAAAAGACTAAATGTTACTTTACTGTAATTATTACGTATAATTAATTAACAATAAATATTACAACCAAGGGCATTTTCCTCATGCGTTTACTGCAGGAAAGATTAGCTAAATCTAAACAAATAAATCTTTGCAATTGATTTTTAAATCTGCATGGGCACCTCCATATTGTCCCATGAGAAGTATTGCAAATAGGCTCCCATTATTTAAAAAAAAACAGAATAAAATGTATTGCATGAGGTACTATATGGTGGCACGATTGACAATATATTCAAGTTAAAAGCTGAAAACTGGCAACACATTACTATATATCATGAATTACCTGCTCAGTTGGAAACAGGGTGTTGATGTACTCAACAGCATTGAAGTCAGCTCGATCAAGGGGATCTTGGCTGGGAAAAACCTTAACATACAGAATTAACATACAGAAAATTATAGTAAAAGAATTAATGAAAAAGAGTGACTTCAGATATCTTCTAAAAGCCAAGGTTCATTGTCATGTTCACATGCTGCAATCAACTGACAGTTTTTTTTCTTTAATAGCAACCCCTACTTGGTGCTATGAAACATTCAAGGGAAAGAATAAAATTGTTAGCCATAACAATCTAATAAGCCAATCACATGAAGCAACTCTGTGGTTTTAGGCATGTACACGGGGTCAATGGTGAAGTCTGAGCTTGGCATGGTTGTTGGTGCTGGACGGGCTTATTGACGGGAGTATTTTATATAAATTGTTGATCTACTGATATTTTCACACACAGCCATCTCTAAAGTTTATAGAGAACGATCAGAAGTAGAAAAAGGGTGACTGCAGTTCTCTGGGTAAACATGCCTTCTTGATACCCGAAGTCAGAGGAGAATGGCCAGTTCAAGCTAATAGAAAGGCAACAGTAACTCAAACAACCACTCGTTACAACTAAGGTATTAAAAAAAAACCATCTCTAAATGCCCAATACACCAAAGTTTGAAACAGTAGTTTTGCTACAGCAGCTGAAAACCACACCGGGTGCCACTCCAATCAGCTGAGAACAAGCAACTGAATCATCAATTCACACAGGATTACCAACATTCGACAAAAGAAGATCTATGGTCTATGGATTTCTAATTATGCTGCGATGTTGAGATGGTCAGGTCAGAATTTGTTGTAAACAGCATGAAAGCATAGACCGTTTCAGATAGTTTCAAAGGTTCAGTCTGGTGGTGGTGTAATGGTATGAGGCATACTTCTGGGGGTCCCCTAATACTAACTGAGCATCGTTTAAATACCTTTGGCTACATAGGTATTGCTGCTGTAGTGCCTCTTTTGACAGCTACTTCACGCAGGATAACGCATCATGTCACAAAGCTCAAATAAACTCAAACTGATTTCTTAAACGTTACAATGTGCTCACTGTACTCAAATGGCCTCCACAGGTCTCAGGTCTTGTGGAGATGGTGGAACAGAAGTTTCACATCAAGGATTTGCAAGCAACAAATCTGCAGCAACTGTGCGATTTCAATACGGACCAACAATCTGCGAGGAAGGTTTTCAGCACATTGCTCAATCTTTGCCGCTAATAAATAATGCATTTCAGGCAAAAGGTGGTCCAACAAAGCACTAGCAAAGTGTACCTCATGAAGTGGCCAGATGAATTTATTCCTCTTAGATTTGGAACACTTAAAACAATATTTTTCATTTTAAAAGGGTGTACAATTAATGTGGTATTTTTTAACAGTAATGATTTCACAGTTGAAGTGGAGGGTCGTTTTCTTTGAGTTTTCGAAATCTTTATTCCTTTTAGAACCCATTGTTTATATTATTGTTCGTAGCTCTTCAAGGCTTTTAATATAGTCCCACTAGAATACTGTACTAACAAAAAAGTCACTTATAACGCTGCACATGACGTAACTACTGTTTAAACATACGTCATACTGTCCAGTATATCACGCTACTACGCGGTTAGCTAGTGACACTCAAATATAACATACAGTTTAAAACAGACTGAAGCTATAATACCTATTAACCCAGTACGTTAAATGCAAGTATAAGGTAATATATGGTTATAAACAGTGTATATATGGCTTGTTTAACTTGTTTAAGAAGTGACAGTAGCTATCATTGTTAGCATTCAGCCACCTGAGTAACACATAACCTAGCAGAGTATTAATACTCATCGATTGTAACTTAGGTCAGTACCTGTTCAATAGCGACCTGCACTTCAGGTGAAAGGTGTAAAATAGCTTCCAAATCCTCCACAAATTCCAATTCTTCGTCCTGCATCATTGTATCAAAACAGCGAGTTTAGTGCTGATGCTGGAGCCCTGACACCGAAGAGAGCTGTTCATTCACCAGTTCATTACTGCCCCACACTGGACTGGAGTGAAAAGCCTCTAATTAGCACAATCTCCCTAACCCTGTATTTCGCTCTGTCACCCTCTCCTCATCCAGATCATCCATTTCCATACAGAACTTAGCGAGCACCCTTATCCAGAGCGACTTACAAAAGTGCTTTGTACTCTTCTTAATAGATATTACCTCGTGCTAGAAGAACAAATACTCAGGCAATAGCCAACCATGCCAATCCTTAAAACACACCTACATCAGTCTTTGCTTAAGTTCTGAGTGAAAAGGTTGAGGTCACTGTTTAACACAGCAAGAGCCAGTATGCCGGTATGGAGAAGAGTCTTGATGGTTATCTTCATTAAGTTTTCAGAGGGTCCAGTCGAGCCAAACTTGTGTCTTTAAATAGATGAGGTACAAAGCAGGGTTTGGTTAACCTTTAGGTAAGAAGAGTTTGGTCTATTTTGTGCATTGTAGGTGAACATAGGGGTTTTGAATTTAATATAGGCAGATACAGGGAACCAGTGAAGGGTGCTGATAGTCTAAACGTGGCAGAGCTGAACAGAGATGGGATTTTAACTCAGAACCATCTCAAGTCCACCACATACAGTTGTCAAGTTTCTTGTCAAACACTAGACATCTTCTTGCCCATCACATCAACCGCTGACTGGGGTTAAACAAAATGCAACATGTGCAGAACTCACATAATACATTTATTTAATCACTTGTGGGTGATACATATATTTAATAAATATATAGCTACAAACAGAAGGTTTGTGATAATTCCAGCTAAACTTAATACAAGTTGGTCAAACATAAGTCTGTGGGTGTCTATCATGGGCAATTCTCCCTTAACCATTTCACCTTCTCACCTCCTTCCAGACTGCTCACCACAGATTACAGGGATTTTAGTGTTGTACACCATATATTTTCCCTATCCTCATCCAAAACGCAAGTAAAAACTTGTTTATCTTGTTTTGCCTCGGACTGTTGTGTTTAATACATATAATATTGACCACATTTCATTGTCTATTATTATTCCATATACACTGCTCAAAAACATAAAGGGAACACTAAACAACACATCCTATATTTCAATTAATAAAATATTAAAGTTCAAAATCTTTATTCATTACATAATGGAATGCATTTATAACAAAATAACATACAATAATTAATGTCAATCAAATTTATTATCCCATGAAAGTCTGAATTAGGAATCATACTCAAATCAAATCCTCAATCAAAGTGGAAAATCCAATTACAGGCTGATCTAACTTCAGTAGAAATTCCTAAAGTCAAGTTAAAATGAGGCTTCATAGTGTGTGTGGCCTCCACATGCCTGTATGACCTCCCTACAGTGCCTGGACATGCTCCTGATGAGGTGGTATATGTTCTCATTTACATCAGCATTTAGCAGATGCCCTTATCCAGAGTGACTTACAGTTCATACAGTCTTATAATCCAAGCAACTATGGGTTAAGAACCTTGCTCAGGGACCCAGCTATGGAAGCTTGGCAGAGGTGGGATTTGAACCCTGGACTTTCTGGTCCATAGTCCAGTACCTTAACCGCTAGGCTACCACAGTCCCTAAGGGATCTCTTCCTGTGGTGCAACATGGCGTTGGTGGATAGAACGAGACATAATGTCCCAGATGTGCTCGGTTGGATTCAGGTCTGGGAAACGGGCAGGCCAGTCCATAGCATCAATGCCTTCATCATGAAACAAATGATAACACACTTCAGCCACATAAGGCCTAGCATTGTCATGCATCAGCAGGAACCCAAGGCCCACAATAGGTCACAGCATATGGTCTCACAATATCAATCAATCAATCAATCAAATTTTATTTATACAGCGCTTTTTACAATGTAGCATTGTCTCAAAGCAGCTTTA
>JAUZST010009395.1:0-13008 GCA_034779995.1 Parotocinclus haroldoi
CCCCCCCCCCCCCCCCCCCCCCCCCCCCCCCCCCCCCCCCCCCCCCCCCCCCCCCCCCCCCCCCCCCCCCCACGACACACACGTTATTTGCGCTGTTGGTTTTTCTGCCCGGGTTTTCATTATGCTGTCTGTGTTTGGGTGTGTCCCAATACTTTTGGTTACATAGCATATCCATCACAGAACGATGTAAAATCTCCGTAAAACACAAACACGGCTTTACCATTCGAACCCTTTTAACCTTTCATCCTCATTCGGAAATCTAAAGCGCCCACAAACGTTTAGGCAGCACCGTCAAAGCGTTTGGGTAAAACGTGCACAGAAAGGCCAGTGGTGGCGCTATCGCTTACAAACCGCTAAAAAGTTCACATGCAACGTGTTTAATGAATGAATTAAAGGATTTATGCACAAGAAAAAAAACAAACAAAAAAAAAAGACACACACACACACACACACAACGTAAGTGCACCCCTAGCCACACCCACTCTGTGCCCGAGCAAGCGTTCAATCTGGCAACCAGTTCATTTCCAAACCGATCGAGGCTGGTTATTTTTGATTTTCCGTATTTCATTCGCTTTTGGCAGAATGAGGATCATCGTATCCGGTCCAATCTCATCCAATCCCATCCCGTCCGGTCCGGTCCGTCATTTGGCCTCTGTCGGTAACTTACACATCACTAGAATCTGTTTCAGGGCTTTCTGCACATCTTCATCCATCTGCCCCTGAAATATATCATTAATAAATAAATACATAAATAAATAAAACCTTACGGTCACAGATCTCACAGAAAAAGAAATAAATAAATAAATAAATAAATAAAAGTTCGTAATGCGTAAGGGCTGCACGATCCGATATCGATACATATCACGATTTTATTTAAAAAAAAAAAAAAAAACATTACATATTTCTAACTACATCATACATAATATATAACAATAATAAAAAAAATAATAAAACATTACGGTTACAGATCTGTAACAAACTACAGATTCATTTAATTATGTTAGAATATAATATAATATAATATAATATGAGTCCACATTAAATATTCCTAATTACATAATAAATAACAATAAAAAAGCAATAATAAAACAATTAAAAAATTTATTTACATATATTTCATCTTATATATTATAATAATATATATATAAATTTTTTCCCCCAATTTATGTGTTTAAATATTGTTCTATATTAATTTTATTTAGAAACTGTTCACGTTATTTATTTATTTATTTAACTAGGAGGCCCCTTGAGGACCTTTTTAAATCTTTTTTTTTTTTTTTAATCCCCCCCCAAAAAAACAGACCATTTAAACAATACACGGCCGAACCCCCCCCTCTCCCCCCCAAAAAAAACAAAAAAAAAAAACCATGGAGATATATAAATAATTAAAAAGTGACCAATAAGAAGCCAGGCCTCCGTGGGATTGCTACTGTATGAAACAAAAAATGGCTTAAAAACAAAAGAAAATAGCAATAAGGTTCGACTCTGACAAATAGTCAGACATTTATTACGAGCGCATATAGAGACAGCAGATTGTTCCTTCCAAAGAAACATTTAGAAATTCCTAAAAAAAAAAAATGTAGAAAAGCATCATAAGTGCAAGCCTAGGACGGCAGCGGTGAGGAAAATCTCCCTCGGAGACGCCCAAAACGATCGGAAAGGCTTGCTAGTTAGGACCGCTGTGCCATCTTAGCGTCCTTATACGACCAATGACCCTATAAAATAGTCCTAGAGAGCACACTGGGCTCGAATCCGGTTATCGGAATAATAATCAAATAAAAAGTCTGAAATCATGCAGTACGTGTAATTCAGCCCGTCCGCCACCAGATGTCACTGCCGCGATCTGCGCCGTTTGTTTGAGTTTTGAACGTCCTCGTAAAAAAGGGGAACGTACCTGGACGGCGTAGAGGAGGTGCATTCTGTAGACGGAGACGATTTCATGGTGCCTCTTCTTAGCCTCCTAATTAACAAAAGAAAAAAAAAATACAAAAAATACAAAAAGGATGAGACTGGGCCACATGCACAGAAAAACGAGAGCCTAAAAACAATCCAACCAGAAGCAGCTGGGACCCGACGCGTCCGACATCACCAAACGCACAAATGTTCTGGTATTTTCACTCTTCATTTACACCAAATGTAAAGGCGTGGCTCCGGCCCCCACATTATCCGAGTAAACTCTTAGAATCTTACAATCCAAAATGTTTAAGTCTAGGCTAAAAACGTTCTTATTTACTCAGGTTTTTAGCTCGGTTTAGACTATGAAGCATGGCTCGGGTTCGGCTCGGGTTCTCTCCCTTTAGCTATGCTGCTACAGTAGTGCTGCCGGAGTTTCATGCTGCACCTGGCATCAGTGATTGATAACAGGCTCCGTGCTCCTAACCCATAAGTAACGACATTTTCTCTTTTCTCCCCGAACATTAGGTGAGGGATAGACAACAGTGCTGATAGCGCAACGTAACGGGGCAACCTTTCGAAATAAAATCGATATTAATAAAAACCTACGTTACCTTAACGACCAGGTCGCGAGCTCTCCTAATTACCTCGTTACCGTCAGAGCTAACGAGCCGGTTGGGGATTTGGAAAAGAGACTACGCTCGTAAGTGCTGTTTAATTAAGATTTTATTTCCTATATAAAAAGCGCCGAGGTTCTGGATCCGGCTCAAACGAATTCCCTGCACCGCTGTTTCGTTATTCTATTTTTTTTTACACATTTATTTATTGATTGTTTATCTATAAAAGTGTCGCCCGATTAAGCCGTGAAGCTGGGGTTTTAATTTAGAGAGCCCATTCCTCACCGTCGTCAATCAGCATTAAACCGAGAGGATCAAAAAACAAAATAACGACCTTCAGAGCTTCTTTTTGATTTGGATGTGGAAAACATGAGTGGTAAACACTGAGGCCGCTGATGGTCACCTGCTAGGGGTTGCAGGGGTAGTAAATGTGTCGCAGCAGCTCCAGGGAGCCGGTGAAGTGAACGCAGCAGTGGGGTGACTCGAGAAAACCGGGGGTAGATTAAAAACAAGGCAAGACGCGTTGGCTTCCCGGGCCGCCGGTAACTTACGGTGAGCTGATACTGCAGCTGTTTGATCTGCTGGTGGAGCGACTCCACCTGCTGGTTCTGCTGCCGTTTGGGGCTGCTGGCGGTGTAAGAGAGCTGCGAGAGACTGTTCAGGGCGTCCTTTAGCTTCCCGACCTCTTTGGACAGATCGTCGATCTTAAAACGGGAGGAAAACGCGCCGATTATTTCAAACTCGCAACATCGCTCCGTTGCAACAGACCTTAAAAAGTGAACGGTCGGCTCCAGTCGTGGACGTGTCGGTCGCGTGAGCGAGGGGGCAAAAACGCCAGGCGCCTGGGACTGGGCGTCTCCCTCAAGGGGGTCTACCTGAGGTGCTAATGTTACCGTTACCCTACCGCCCGGCCTCCCCCAAAACGTACCTTCTTGTTCTTCTCACGCTCCGAGTTGACGTGGTTCTCGATTTGTTTCCTGAGCTGGGCGACGCCGTCCTGAGCCTCCTTGTATTTCCCGTTCAGCACGTTGTTCTCCTGCTCCTTCATCAGCGCCAGCTTCTGCGCCACTTCCTTCTCGTTCCTGCCCTCCTTCACCTCCTGCCAGGCTCCGGTCGCTTCCAGCGCCAGCTCGTCCTGCTTCCTCAGGGCGTCCTGCAGGAGCCGGGTCAGGCGGCTGACCTCGCTCTCCAGCGCCCCTTTGGTTTTCTCGTGCTCCTGTTTGGAGACGTGCTCGCCCGCGTTCTTCTCCGCTTCCAAGGAGGCCATTTGGGCGGTCTTCTGAGCGAGCTGCTGCTTGTGGGCTTCCAGTTCAGCTTCAAGGCTCTTGACGGCATTTCCCAAAGAGGCCATGACCTGACTGTGGTCTGACAGAGAGACCGACGACTGGGCCTGGGTTTTGGCGTCCTCTTTGAGCCGAGCGACCTCTCTCAAAGCCGACTGGTGCTTCAGCTCGATGTCCTCCACCTTCAGGGCCAGCTCGTGCATTTGGTGCTCGTGCTCCTCTTCGGTGAGGCAGGCGGCGGCGCTTTTGGTTTCATCCCCAGCCTCCAAGGTTTCCAGTTTGGCCCGGGCGGAGCCGAGCTCGCTCTTCGTCTCGCTGAACGACTTCGACATCTCCACGAGGCGCCTCTGGAGCCCGTCAATGACGCCACTCATCTCCGCCTTCATCTCTTCAAAGTCTTTGGCGGCGGCCTCCACGGAAACCGTACCACGCAGCGCATCCTGGAGCATCTTGATCTCCTCCTGCGCCTCCTCGTACTTCTCGATCAGCTCCGCCTTCTCCCGCTTGGCGGCCTCCGCCAAGGCGGCGTACGAGTTCTTCAGATCCTGGCCCTCGCCCTCGTTTACGCGAGTCTCCAGCTCGTTAAGCAGGGTCGCCGCGTTCGCCCTCTCCTCTTCCGATTTCGCCAGCCTGGCTTTCAAATCTTTCACCTCCTGCTCGAGGCAGCTCTTCAAATACTGAAACTTCTGCACCAGCTGATCTTCTCCCTCCGCCGGAACGCCCTCGTGCTTTTGTTGGCCGTCCACAGGTTTGGCCTTCAGCCCGACCTTTCCGTTTTCCTTCAGATGATCCGAGTCTGTCCCGAGCCTGGCCTGCAGGGAGCGGTTCTCCTGTCTCGATTTGTCCAGCTTAGCCTGCAGGTTCTGCAGAGCGTCCTTCAGGAGCAGGACTTCGTTCTGGCACTTCACGGGATCGCCAGCACCGGACGGCTCCTCTTCGTCAAAGTCGGTGCAGGTGGAGTGGTACGAGGCGTTGGACTCGAAGCTGTTCGGACGGGAGTCCTGCTGCCCTTCTTCACCCTGAGGAGCCGGGCGCTTCTGTTGATTAAAGAGAGGAACGAAACGTAAAACAGTTGCCGTTTCCAAAAAAAAAACAAAAAAAAAAACGCCCTGAATCAAAGTAGGCACCGTCTTAAAAAAAATATTGGGACGGGCAGCGAGGAAGCTCGTTCTGCCCGTCCTGTCGCACTTCCTCGGTACACCAGAGGTTCATCATCATCATATACGGCACATCTTCCTTCATACGCTCTCCAATGAAAAGGGACTGTATTTGGGATGTCTGGAGATATTTGTGTGGTCTCCATTTCCGTTTGAGACCCCTAACTGCAGTTTTAATTGCAGGAGAAGAAAAGCAAACCCTTTTTTTTGTTTTGTTTGAATAACAAGCCATTTTGCATGGTCAAAACCTGGGGAACGAAAAGGGGAGCGGCTTTTATGGCGAGCAACATCGATAAGCGTGGGGGGAAAAAAAAGAAAACAAAACGCGGCTCATTTAACGCTTGGATCTTTGAATGGTTTTACCTTGATGATCTGGGCGAGCTGCTGGTTTTCCAGGGACAGCGAGGCCACCTTGGCCTGCAGAGTCTGCACCAGGGTCGAGTCCGCACTCCCGCTCTGCGCATATGTACGGCAAAGCAAACGTTAAAAGAGCTTTTCGTAGCGGTTGGGGTTTAGACTAACGCGGCCACGGCCGTCCGGAGGCGACGGGCAGGTCCGTAACACTTTCAGGGCACCGTGGAAAGCGAGCACGAGGCTGGACGTGGCAGCTGGGACGCCGCGGCGGTCCCTGGGGCGAGGTCCGTTACCTGGCCCGCTTACAACGGGTTCCAGAACGGGATCAAAGCAGAGCCACATGAGAGAGGATGCTAAAGGGCTGTGCTGTACTCGCCTTGGGCTCAGTCTGCTCCACGGTCTGCTTCAGCCGTTCAACGGTCTCCAGCAGCAAAGCCTTCTCCTCCTGCAGCCTCTCGATCTCTTCTTTAAGCGCCACGTTCCTCAGGTCCTCCTCCTGCAAAACAACGACAAGAACCGGGACCAAGATGGTGCCCAAGTGAGACATTGGACAGAAAAATCTGGGCTTCCAGAACTCATTATTATTATTATTATTATAACACAGATAATAAACACAAATCGATCAATTCATTATCGTCGTATACGGCACGTCTTCCCTCGTCCCTGGATGGATTCGGGACGTTCAGAGTCTCGTTTGCTATTAACGATGTTTTTACAGGTATTGTGAATCCATTAGCGGATTCGGGAGCAGGGTGATCCGGTAACGCCCCTACGATCCAGTGCTTTTTAAAAGATGCTAAGTCCTTAGCGTGCAGGTTGAACTTCACCTTGTAGTTGAACCTTTTGGATGGATCGCTTTTACTCGACAGTGGAGTTTCTCTCGGGGTCACGTATGGAGGGGAGAGGACCGGCGACTGGAAAAGAAATAAACAAGGCGTCCGCATGAACAGATCGATATGGCGTCATGTTTACATTTGTGATTCATCCAGTTATCGTGTTTTTAATTCAAACCCCAACCAAGATGAATTGGAATCTCTCAATATAGCCTTTAGAGGGCGCTCAAGTCACGTCTTATTCCAAGCGATACGGTCAACCCCTTTCTAAACGTAGCTTTCATTTCCTCAAAGGTTCGGCTGTGGTTTTAAAACGAGGGGAAAAAAAAATGTATGAAATGATTTCTATTAATTAAAATATTTCAACATCTGAAATATGTTTTGCGAAAAAATATATATATTTTTTTTTAATATTTGGTATTTTTAAAATAAATCATTGTATTTTTGGAAAAAAAAAAATAGTATTTTTGAAAAATATATATTTTGATTATTATATACAATTATTATTTTAAAAAAACAAAAAATATATATATAAAATATTATAATAATTGTATGCTTAAAAACATTCTGTATTTTGAAATATATATTTTGTATTTTTTTTTAAAGATTTTATGTTTGAAATTTTTTAAAACATATATATTTTGTATTTATAAAAATATGTATTTTTAAAAACATGTTGTATTCAATAAATTATTTTTGAAAAAATTGATTTTGGATTTTTAAAATATTTTATATATTTTTTAAAAACATTGTATTTTTAAAAAATGTACTAAATTTAAAAAAGATATTTTTTAAAAATATTTTGTATTACATTTTTTTAATTTACTTTTGAAAAATATATTTTGTAATAAATAAAAAAAATATATATATATGTATTTTTTTATTTTTGAATACAAAATATTTTTTAAAAATTACAATATATATATATATATTTATTTATTTATTTTTTAAATAAATTTAATTCAGCTTTCTGTGCATATTTTAACCAGGATCAGGTGTAAATAAGGATCTGATTATATATTAGTTTGGCTGTGCTTTAAAAACAGAAAAGAAAAACAGAATTTGCTGCAGTTTCTCACACTTTCTCACAAGTATTTTTTTAAAAGCAAATAGAAAAAAGAAATACTTTGGGGTAAAACCGTAAGCAGGACTGACGTGACGTACTCGATCTCCAAGCCCTCGGAGTATGATCCATATCAGATTAGAAATAATAAAGCTCTTCATCTTGATTGGGTTTTGGAAGCGATGCACATGGAAGCGCAGTGATTAGCACAGACTGATGATCAGAGGGAGGGGCTGCAACGCCAATCGTAAATGTTTCATAGAATTTAGAGGGTTAAACAAAATGTTCTTCCGGGGGGGGCGCGGGGGGCAGGTGGGGGTTGGGGTCTGATTAGATACTGGGTCTGGCCACAAGAGGGCGTCCTACAGACTCAATATCGACCGTCCAGACCCAGGGGGCGCCTTCACGACACACCCCCCCGTCTCTGCCCGGACGTCCCCATTTTTAGGGGCATCTAGGGGGAAGGAAATTTGTTGTCACGGCGCCCATTAGGTGGTGTTATGAACGAGAAGCCTGGACAGTTCCGGACTGGAACCGTATCGTCTTTAGTGACCGATCCAGGTTCTGTTTGGGATCCGAGTACGGACGCCTCGCGGCGACGCTTCGATCCCGCCTTTGCTGTGGTGCGACCCACTGCCCCGACCGCCAGTGTGATCACCTGGGGAGCCACGGAACAGGACAGTCTGCCCCTCCTGGCAGTGATACGAGGGCTTTTCCAGAAACATCTCTGCCGGATTGGAACACTTCCTTTGGCCTGCCCGGTTGCCAGATTTATCACCGATTAAGCATTACCGAGAGCAGCTGGGACGTCCACTACTGTCCCCTACGAGGGCGGAGGATCTACAGATGCAGCTGTAACATCTGGGTCCAAATGTGGCACAGGACACCGAACAGAACCCGTGTAACCTCCATGAGCAACCGTATCCAGGCTAGAGGCGACCTAACAGGGGAACCGGAGCCCCGCCCCGCCCTGCCCCGTCCCAAAACACGTCCTAATCACCTACACAGATCAGGATTAGACTCACAAGTACAAAGATTGGATTGCGGCCCTTGAGCTTGGTGAGTGGTGCGTCTTTACCTGCAGCGGACTAATAGGAGGTGGGGGTGCTTTTCGTTTTTTGGGGGTCGAGCTCTTGTCCTCATTTAGCTTAGCCACGTGATCGTGCTGAGATCGTACGAGGGAGTGCAAACAGAAGGACAAGACAGAGAGACAGAGACAGAGTGATTTGTGACAGAAATACAAATTACACTGGACAACAAACGTTTTGCTTCCTGGACACTTTGGCTGGGGTTCCCCTCCCGCCCCGGGACGTCCCATCCCGTCCCGTTTGAAGTCTACGCCGACGTCACCCTCGCAACAAACCGCTTTTTGATCGGTTCCAAGCACATCTGGGCACGCTAGCTAGTAAGACTGGGTAGACGCTGGCAGACAGGCTATAAAAGCTGCTCACATTAACCACAAAGTCGCCGGAGCATAAACGACCGTTTAGTCCAGGGTCGAGGATTAACAAAGCCACACAGGCGGGAGGATGGTGACTAATGCAGGCCGAAATTCATTTTCAGGAAGCAGAACGTTTGAAGAAAGCTCTCGTCCAGTGTTTTGGGGGCAGGCAGAATTCGGGACGTCTAAGATTTGCACTGTTTTACAGAGAAAAGAATCACAAAATGTCAAAATGAGAAGGAAAAACAAGGCGTGAGCATGAAGGGCGTACCTGGGATGGTCTGGATGGAGTCTGATCTGATTGAAAAAAGAAACAAAAAAAAAAAGAAAAACAGAAATTAAAAACGAAATCATGAAAACGAGGTCAAATAAAAGCCTTCCGTTTCATCCCGAGAGCAGCTGCAGCGACGCCCGTCGGCCACAAGATGGCAGTGTTGGCTCTGGCGCTCCGGCCAAACACGGGGAATTTAAGGACAGCGATGACGGCGCTGACTGAAAATAAAAGCTGGAGATCACAGAGGAGACGGACCACGATTTTCGGGAGCCCCGAAGTCCCGAAGGCGCGTGATTGGCTCGTACCCTTTGCCCGGACTCACCTGGATCAGGTCGCTCCTGGAGGGCGGCGTTCACGAGGCGGCACGCCTCGGCGTCACCGGACAGCCTGAGGTAGTGCAGAACGTCGTGACCCAGCGAGTCCACCGCGTTCAGGTCCGCCGCCCTGTGCACCAGCAAATCCAGCACGGCCCCACAGCTGCTCTCGGCGGCCAACATCAGCGCCGTCCTGCACCGGAACACCGCAAGGTCAGCGGCTGAACCCGATTCGAGAGGCGCACCCGCCTTAAATGGCCACCCACCTGCCGTTCCTGTCTCGGGCGTTGATGTCAGCTCCCCAGTCCAGCAGGGCGGCGCTCACCTCGACGTGGCAGTGTCTCGCTGACAACAGCAGCGCCGTCAGGCCGTCCTAAAAAAAAAAAAAAAAAAAGTCAAGATGTCACCCATCCGGGACAAAATATTAGGAGTTTGTCAATTTAGGGGCAAATGTCCTTCTGAAGACATTGATTGCAAATCGTGTACCGGGCAACCCGGGGCGCAAGGGCAGGAACAACCCTAGACGGGGTGCCAATCCATCGTAGGGGGCACACACACACACACACACTCCAATAACAATCTGGCTCGACCGGCTCGACACCGTCCTCCTTTCACAATACTTCTCAAAAGTCAAATCTTCGTGGGTCCTAAAATGTTTAGTAATGACAGCCGACCGAAAGGAAAACAGGAACTGAAGAGAGTTATCCAACACAGGAAGTGATTTGCTTTTTCTCTTCACTTCTAATCCATGTCTCACTCCAGTTACGCGAGAGCGTTTAAGACTTTATTGGGAAAATACTCTCTTGTTTATTAATTAGTTTGGATAATGTAGGTCTTAATGTCTTAATGTACATGTTTAGGATCTATTTAACTTGTCGTGGATTTATCGGAACATTTGTCCCTCCGTGTAACAAAGGGCTCCAGTAAAATTACAACTTCTGAGCAGCCCGGCGTCTGTCCCCCCCGGACCCGATAAAGGGGGCGCGTTCCGGACGCTCTGGATTTCGGATGCGAAGACGTAAGGTGATGGTTATGTAGGGACTGCACCGAGCTCTCATTATCCGTCTGGGTTTCGGATTTGGGAAGCCCTCCTAAGCCCTCTCATCTCCCTGGATCAAAGAGCAATTGTATTTGATCACAGAAGCGAGTTTTCGCGGCTTCCAGCCGAGACCTGGCACTGAGAAGAGAGGTAACAAAAAAAACCCTCCGGTTCAAGAGCTGGAGGAGAAGCAACAGGAAATTTGTGAAAAAAGAGAGACAGAGACAGAGAGACAGAGAGAGAGACAGAGAGAGAGACAGAGACAGAGAGAGAGACAGAGAGAGAGAGACAGAGAGAGAGAGAGAGAGACAGAGAGAGACAGAGAGAGACAGAGAGAGACAGAGAGAGAGACAGAGACAGAGAGAGAAAGAGACAGAGAGAGAAAGAGAGAGAGAGAGAGAGAGAGAGAGAGAAAGAGAGAAAGAGAGCGAGACAGAGCGAGACAGAGCGAGACAGAGCGAGACAGACAGAGAGAGAGAGAGAGAGAAATAAACGGAAAGAGAAAGAAAAAGATGGAGAGGGAAAGAGGGAGGGAAAGTGAAGTGTCAATAAACTGTCTGTTTCGTATCTCAATCTTAAAGCCATTTTTTTTTTACAACTTTGCATGAGGGAGGGGAGGTGTGATCAGGTATCATACCTGCACCACCATGGGAGCAAAGCAAAACAGTAAAAAATAAATAAATAATAATAAATAAATAAAATAAATAAATAAAACATCAAAGATCAGTAAAGAAAGGTTTTGAGAAATAGAAGAGCGACGAAAAAAAAAGAAAAAAAAAAAAAAAAAAAAAGAATAAGGCACATTTGAGAAAAGCAAAGTAAACAGACAGTCAGAGGGACTACGAGGGTAAGAAGCGCCGCCCCACGGCGGAAATTAAAACACCTTGCTTCCCACGCAGCCGGTCATGTCCCAGGGCGCGGCCTCGTGGGGGGCGTCCTCGCTCCAACAGGCCTGCGTTTGGGTTTCGTAGCTGTTCTGGTAATTTCCGTTTCCTTTAAAAACAGACAGAAAGTGGAAGGTTAGAATCTGGTTCATTAATATTAATAATAATATTAATAATATTAATAATAATAATAATAACGGAGGGACTCACTCGCTAGCATGTAGTTACTGTGCTGGCCGTAAGCATAAGGGCCGCCGCACTGGCTGGCTGCGTTATTCCACGGGAAGCACCTGCAAAAAGTACCAAAATCATCAGACTCTCCTCAAAGTCACAAAGTCGCAAGCGTCTGACCAGACGTCAGTGGGCGTGTCAGTGGGCGTGTCCTACCCGGTGAAGGTGTGAGAGGTGGGGTTCTGATTGGCGGAGCTGAGCGGATCGTGCATGCTGTACCTAAACCTGTTGGTCAGAGGGACCGAGGGTGCGGCCCACGCCTCCTCCGGGACGTAGGCGTTACTCATGTCTGGAGACAGGACATAAAGAAAACGTCACGTCAGCGTGATATATATATATATAACAAAAATAAGAGTATATAATTTTTTAAAATCATATTTTCATTCGACATCAAGTGCTGCATAAAAATGGTTAAATATCCCTGTGTCTGTGTGTCTATCTCTCGGTCGGTCGGTCTGTCTGTCTCTCGGTCGGTCTGTCTGTCTCTCGGTCGGTCTGTCTGTCTCTCTCCGTCTGTCTGTCTGTCTGTCTCTCTCCGTCTGTCTGTCTGTCTGTCTCTCTCCGTCTGTCTGTCTCTCTCTCTCCGTCTGTCTGTCTCACGGTCTGGGTCTCCGTCCGTCTGTCTGTCTGTCTGGGTCTCCGTCCGTCTGTCTGTCTGTCTGGGTCTCCGTCCGTCTGTCTGTCTGTCTGGGTCTCCGTCTGTCTGTCTGGGTCTCCGTCTGTCTGTCTGTCTGTCTGTCTGTCTCTTCATCACTCACCCGAGCTCCGGTCCAGACCTGCAGTCACATCGGCGAAGCTCGGCGAAAGAGCAGGAGCTTCTGGCATCTGGCACGAGTCCCTCACGTACAGGTTGTTCATGCTGGAACATACCATCATCACAACGACTGAGTGAAATGGTTTATTCTAGTCCTGGAGTTACAATAAAACTGGTCATAACACCAAAACTAGGCCTAGTCTAGGTGGTCCCAAAAATCACTACTTCAGTCAATCAAATAAAACAATATGCAAACATTGTTAACGGCAGGTTTCTTGTTTGCAACCTTTTTAAAGTTTTAAACTAAGATTTTTATTTGATGTTACTACTTCTCCTAATTGCCAAAACCATTAAGGCCGACACCCTTAATTTGTACTAAAATCAGAAATGTAAACTGCTCACAAAAATGAAGGGAAACTTATGAATATGAGGAGAATTTGAATTGAATTTGAATTTTATTCTTTGAATAAGAATTTGCTTTAATTTCGTTAAACAAGATCATCAGAAACCAAAGGAAAAGACAAGGATGAAGTGATACGTTCATGGGGTAATTTTCATTAAAAAGAGGCAGGTCAAATGGACCAGGGTGCCCCCACGCTGACTGTAGGGTGTGTGGTCACCGAAAAAAGTGCCAACACACGCGGGCAGTGAGGGGGCATGAACAGGATCAGATTATCCAGCAGTTCTTGTTGGATCCTTTTCATGAAGTATCCCCTCATTTCTGTAAGCAGGGCACTTTTTATTTGGCAAGTTCAGCTTTAGGTTTTTTTTAATTTAATATAGGAAAATTTGTAAGAGAAAGAGAGAGAGAGAGAGAGAGAGAGAGAGACAGAGAGAGAGAGAGACAGAGAGAGAGAGAGAGAGAGAGAGA